>JAKELI010000126.1:0-104511 GCA_021525025.1 Lactarius hengduanensis
TTCCAACTGCTAGACCCACTGGAGGCAACGCCAGAAGGAAGGGTTGATTCCCTTGATCTGGAACCCATCCTGTGAGCTCCTTTCTAACATAGACCAGCCTGCACAGCGTGTCCGCAATCCGCAACAGACCAACAGAAGACGTTCCACCTTTGATGAGCCGTGTCTGACCATAGCAGTGAAGGGGAAGATTTTGCAAACGAACTTCGTGGTTTGCGTTCTCCATCTGTGACTCCACCTCTTCCACCATCTCCATCACCATCTCCACTTCGTAGAAATGAGGAGACTGAACAGACATCCACTCCTGGTAAGCAGCCTATCATTTCTCTTATGGTCATACACATTCATGCACACTATCTTATAGACACCGGAGAATCATCACGCCTCCCTCTGTCAAACATATCAAGGCCAGACACATTCCGCACACTTCCTCAGAGGCTGAGAGGAACTCCAATTGAACCCACACCATACAACAACTCAGATGTGCCAGAGCTCGAGCAAGGGCGGCTCAAGCGAGTGGTTAGGGTGACACACAAAGCCAGGTGCGCAATAACAGTAAAGACATACACTGTGATCTGACTATTATAAAGGAATGCAGACACTGGTAGGGGCTCAGGTGGAATGGATCCCGCATACCTTGAAAGAGATCATTAGTCTTACAGCAATGCCTCATAGAAATATTAGAACTCATGTAAACAATCCATACGGTGTGTTGCCTTCTCCATTCTGGAATCTTGCAGTTGTAGTTGCCTTGTCCATTTCAGAAACCCTCATACGGATATATTCTCTCAACAAATCACAGAAGGTAACTCTTCCATTTGAAGACAGCTCATGGGTGTTTCGTCTTGCGTTTCTGGAATCAAGTAGGGATTTGCATCTTCCATTGTTAAGACACTGATGGAGGTCGTCCATTCCCTGTCTGGAAAACGTATGTACGGTGTATCCTCCATTTTTGGAAACTACAAGGAAGCTCAGCTTTCTGCTTTGGGAAAGGGCACATAGTTCACTCTTCACTGGAAACATCACGGATGCTCACTCTTCCGCTTTGGCAACTTGATCCCGTGCGTTGAAGAGTGACGGGAGTTGAATCAACTTCCCGTGTCTCGAAGCCTCACAGGAGTTGAATCAACGTCCCGTGTCTCGAAGTCTCACGGGAGTTGAATCAACGTCCCGTATCTCGAAGCCTCTCGGGAGTTCACTCGACCTCCCGTATCTCGAAGCCTCACGGGAGTTGAATCAACGTCCCGTGCTGGTCCCGTGTCTCGAAGCCTCACGGGAGTTGAACCAACGTCCCGTGTCTCGAAATCTCACGGGAGTTTACTCGACCTCCCGTATCTCGAAGCCTCACGGGAGTTGAATCAACGTCCCGTGTCTCGAATTCTCACGGGAGTTGAATCAACGTCCCGTGTCTCGATGCCTCACGGGAGTTGAACCAATGTCCCGTGTCTCGAAATCTCACGGGAGATTACTCGACCTCCCGTATCTCGAAGCCTCACGGGAGTAGAACCAATTTCCCGTGTCTCGAAATCTCACGGGAGTTCACTCAACCTCCCGTATCTCGAAGCCTCTCGGGAGTTCACTCGACCTCCCGTATCTCGAAGCCTCACGGGAGTTGAATCAACGTCCTGTGTCTCGAAGTCTCACCGGGAATTGAATCAACGTCCCGTGTCTCGAAATCTCATGGGAGGTTACTCGACCTTCTGTATCTCGAAGCCTCACGGGAGTTGAATCAACGTCCCATATCTCGAAGCCTCACGGGAGTTGAATCAACGTCCCGTGTCTCGTAGCCTCACGGGAGTTGAACCAACGTCCCGTGTCTCGATATCTCACGGGAGTTCACTCGACCTCCCGTATCTCGAAGCCTCACGGGAGTTGACTCAACGTCCCATGTCTCGAAGTCTCACGGGAGTCGACTCTACTTCCCGTGTCTTGAAGCCACTGTTGCGTCATTCCTGCGTCTTAAAGACTCACGGAAGTTGATTCTTCTGTGTCTCGAACTTACACGGAAGTTCGCCCTTCCGTCACTGGAAAGTCATGGAAGCTTGGTCTTCCACTTCGGCAACCAAGACAGGAGATCCGTCTTCCGTCTCTACACAACTCATGAGAGGTATATCTTCCGTATCGGGAAACTATACAGAATCTCAGCCTTCAGTAGCAGGAACTTACATGGGAGTTCAGCCTTCCATTTCCAGTCATGACATGGATGCTTCTACTTCCAAGTTTGGTGTTTCATCATGGAAGTAGATTCTTCCATTCTGAAAAACTCACAAGGTGTTCCAAAGGTGTTCAGGAAAGGCCATGGATGTTGATTGTTCCATGTATATAAAGGAAACTGATGTTGTCTCTTCTGCTGTGGCTAGAACAAGTAGTCTCAATGTATAATTACTTCATCCAGGGAAATATACTTCAGGAAACTGGATTTGTGCACATTACTATGTACATTTTGACATACATATTGAAGTCCTTCAAATTATCCTGCTTTGGAATATTGCCTCAAAGGAAAATCCCCCGAACCGACGTCGGGTGACCCATGAACTCTGGAAGAATATTGGGCATCGGCCGACGTCGGTTGGCCCATGAGTCCTGAGAAGTTCTGTGGTGTCCTGCCCGTCGGGTGGCCCATCAGTTATGAAGTCATGGCAGAACATTATGTGCAAACTCAATGTTCCATCCCTTTGGTAATTCACCAACTTCCCCGGCTGCAGCTGGGGATGTATATTTTACATCCTGTCATCTATGGACTGGGATTTGGTGTTCTATACCCTTCCCAGTCCCATTGGAATGTGTTTTGGGTGTGTTACGTTTCTGCTTGTTTTCCACTGACAGAAACTCAATGTTCCATCCCTTTGGCAGTTCCCCAACTTCCCCTGCACCTAGGGATTTATATTTTACATCCTATGTTCCATGGACTGGGATTTGGTCTTCCATCCACTTACCAGTCTTATTTGAATTTGTTTCGGGTCTTTTATCTCCCCACATGTTTTCCATGGATAGAAATTGCTCTGGAACAAAACAACCCGAACCGACGTCGGCTGGCCCATGAATTCCGGAAGATTTTTGGGCATCGGCCGACGTCGGTTGGCCCATGAGTAATGAGGGGTTCTGCCCGTCGGGTGGCCCATCAATGATGGAATTGATGGCAGATCATTATGTTGTTCCACACACGAATTGTTTTGATCATCCGAGCCTGAGACGATGCGCTGGCCATCTGGCGAGAATCCCACAGACCTGACCCAATCCGTGTGACCAGTAAATGGTCCCGCCTCTGTCTCTCCCGTGGTGGCGTTCCACACACGAATCGTTCCATCATGCGAGCCTGAGACGATGCGCTGGCCATCTGGTGAGAATCCCACAGACCATATGGAAGACGTGTGACCAGTGAACGGGCCTGCCTCTGTCTCTCCCGTGGTGGCATCCCACACACGAATCGTTCCATCGTCCGATCCTGAAACGATGCGCTGGCCATCTGGCGAGAATCCCACAGACCTGACCGAATACGTGTGACCAGTAAACGGGCCCGCCTCTGTCTCTCCCGTGGTGGCGTTCCACACACGAATTGTTCCATCGTCCGAGCCTGAGACGATGCGCTGACCATCTGGCGAGAATTCCACTGACCAGACCCAATCCGTGTGACCAGTAAATGGTCCCGCCTCTGTCTCTCCCGTGGTGGCGTTCCACACACGAATTGTTCCATCGTGCGAGCCTGAGACGATGCGCTGGCCATCTGGAGAGAATCCCACAGACCAGACCGAATTCGCGTGACCAGTAAATGGTCCCGCCTCTGTCTCTCCCGTGGTGGCATTCCACACACGAATTGTTCGATCGTGCGAGCTTGAGACGATGCGCTGGCCATCTGGCGAGAATCCCACGAACAAGACCGAATCCGTGTGACCAGTAAATGGGCCCGCCTCTGTCTCTCCTGTGGTGGCGTTCCACACGCGAATTGTTCCATCGTTCGAGCCTGAGATGATCCGTTGGCCATCCGGTGAGATTGCAATGGAGAGGACCTGAACCCCAACGATCGGAATCACCATCTCCGATGATGGCCAATGAGACAATTGCCCACGTTCCACCCGTAATATTCGAGAAAATGAGCTTGAATAATGTGCAGAGACAGGAGAACGAGACGGCGCAAATGGTAAAGCAGAAATATAGACATGTGGAGCACTCTTTGCCATGGCCATTCCGAAATGCCGTATAAATACAGAGGCATCATTGACCAACGACCTCAATGTCTCTAGTTCCGTCGGAGAAACCTGTTGCGATCGTTGCCATTAGTTGTTCCGAGTCGCCTTCCTCATTGAATCAACAATTGTACTTACAAGTTGTTTACCGGCTTGATCAAAGGCTAACCACACGTTCATAGCCGAGCACGCTGCAGATGCAAGACCCAGATCGCTTGTCAAGCTGAGGGCCTCCAACCAAAACAGAAGTTTCTTCGAGAAGAAACTTCGAAGTTTTCCAAACAGATCGATGTCGAAACCATTGTGTTCCATATGATCGTCCCAGAAACGACACGCGTACAACAGAGTAGGTGGGATGTGTTTCTCAACGCGGGATCTAAGGTCTGTGACATCTTTGTTGGGAAGATATGACGTTTCGAGATCGCAGATATTGAATTTGAGATCTTTGAGCATTAGACTGAGACAGGAATGGGCCAATTGATGGTGAGCGTCACGAAGGTCGACCCAAAAATCGCCGCTCTTCTCTTTATTGGTGAGGAAATCGCGGAATGATGTGTGGAGAGGAATGACGGGAAGATTTTCATCGGTTGAATGGACATTACCCAACACCGAGCCAAGGCGACGGAGCAATATAACAACGGCACCACCGTCATCCTCGTCAGAGGCGTGTCGCCGTAGAGTGGTCAGGGAGCGGATACTGAGGGGTTCGATTGCAGCGAGGAGCTGTCCCGCGACAGAGCGAAATAGGAGTCGTGCTTCCCGATCTGTGAAGTATGCTTCAAGGACTTCCTTGTATAGTTCATCCAAGGGGTCTTGTCCATCGCGACTTGCACTGGGTTGTAAAAGATGGCTTATAACCTTTTTCCTGTTAAAACCAAAGCGCCCGGGAGGATCTAGGATGATTTGACTAGCAACCGCTGCCCACTGAAACAATCCCTCCGCTTTTATTGCCAGATCGTCGCCGTAATCTCTGAACGCCTCCAAGGGGAGCTTCTCCCCAAGAAAGGCGACAATATCGTCACGCATTTTGGCGGCCAGCTCAGAATCGTTCATGTGTTTGATCCTGACTGATGGTGCCCCAACTAGCGCCGACTCGATGCCGTCCTCTGGCCGCGAGGTAATGAGCACACGGAAGTTCGATGGGAGTCCAATGAGGTTTTCAGCGAGAAACGTGTGTAATCCAGTTCTACCGGTCGCATCCCCACTCTCGTCCAGGGCATCGATTACAACAAGTATAGGACCGACGATGTGCAGGTCCTTAAGCGGTTCCAGGATAAGGGATCGAAACAGGGTATCATAGTCACGTGTGCCGACTCGAAGAGAGGAGTTGTCCTTCACGACCCTTCCAAGCGCGGCTTTAAACGAAGGATAGCGGTCGGAGAGATCGCGAGCAAGAGTCGTGAAGAAGTGGTAAGCTTCCCGCTTGGATTGCTCCTTCCGCAAAAAGATAAAGGATGACGTAAGACGGTGCATTTTATCGAAGCGACGTGCGATCTCGTGCGCAATACATGACTTTCCCGTGCCAGCTTGCCCGAAAAGGACGAGACAACGCTCCGAAGCGGGATCGTTCACCCAATTGGCAATAAAGTCCAGGAAAGCTGTGCGCGTTCCCATAAGACAACCCTTGTCGGGTGTGAATCGTGAGCCTGTCCCGTATGGAATTTCTCTGATTTTTGCGTCTAGCTCTGTGACAATAATCCTCAGATCGAGAACCCTCAAGGTATCAGGACTACGTACCGGCATCTGAGACTTGGCTAGACACCCACTTCAGCCGGGTAGCCATCCCATCAAGCTGACTTGAAATCCTGCCGACGTTGGCAGAAATTATTCCCACATCGTCCAGAATTTGGAGTGCGGTTATCTCTGTGGTGATGGTGGCTTCATCCAAGAAGGCCCTTCGGTGTTCGAGAAGGGTAGCGCAGAAGTCCTCAATTTTTTTGTCGACCTGGTTGCCAGTATTCTTCAATATTCGCTTCCCTAAAGCCGCATGTTTACGTCGGCCACTGAAATGGGTAAAGATTACGTACACAATTGTGAATCCTTTGCGTATGATTGGATAAAGTCACAGCAATTACAGACATGTTGCAACATGAGCGTGAGGATTCGTGCTTGCTTGGAATCACGCCCGATAGCCTTGAAACGGTCCTCCTGGTTTGCGAAATCAAAGGAATCGTGCATAGCGGCAAGTAAGGTTCGGATGTTGTCATCGCGTTGAAACTGTTCTAGGAGGGTCTAGCGTACAAATGAACATTGTATTCAACCCGACAATGGAGCGAAGAGCTCACCTTGGGGATCGCGAAGAGCAGACCATATGTCATTTTTGCATATGGGTGAAGCTGAGGACGAAATTTGGCTCGGTCAAGGATTGGCAGCAAGGAGATCGCGACGCACTTCTGCAGCTTGGCTCACAGTATCCATCACCCACTTGATCCTCTCAAGAACATCCTCCCATGTATTCGAGAGATTAATTGTCCCCAAAGCTTCACCGGTGCCATGGAGAGCACTCTCAGCAGGTGAGAGAGTTGCAGAGCCGGTGACGATGGTGGAACAAGTAGGGTTCGTGGGGTCCTGGGGTAAAGAGGGCTTCTCAGCCTCTCCAGAAGGCGAGTCGATAATTTTGATCGGTTGGAGATCGGGGGCAATGATGGGGGAGATTGGATAGGAAATTGTGTTCGGTAACAGAGTGACTGTCAAGTAGAGCGTGACCAGCTGGACCGATTGTCCAGCCTGTTTGTCGCCGTTGTTGGTGAACACAAAAGGACTGTCTATCATCTGAGATGTTAGCTAGTCGAACAAGCGAGATTTCGAACAAGAGACAAAAGTGAAACGAACCAGTTTGGGATTCGACAGGTATCATCTCATGCGTCCCAATAAGGGTGTCTCGACGTGCGAACCGTTTCGCATAAAGACGTAGTACAAGAGGTGTAGACGGCTGTAGAATGCTGAACAGATCTCTCAGCCGAAGAAGAGGACTATAAAGCTATGCCTTACAAGGCACCAAGGCTCTCGCCCCACCTTGCCGTCCGCCTCTTCACCGAAACGCTTGGTGTCTTCTTTTCTGTCGCCTGACTAGCGACAGTAACAAATAACTTTAGGCCAAAGACATTCTTGAGATTAGGAACATTGTGGGCCCGGAGGACTGAAAAAGAAATTAAAATGTTTATCGGGGAATCAAGAGGTCAGGGTTCAAGTACATACCCGTTACCTCAACACGGAGCTGAGATGGGCCTCCCTGCGGTTCGGGGTCTGGAGGGCTATTAATATTAGTGATTTGCCGGCCCGGCTCCAAAGCCGGATGCCGGCCAAAGCCAGCTGTGGAAAGCCGTTCCCACGGACGCCGCCGGCTCAGCTTTTGATGGCCCACGGCTCTGGCTTCAGATTTGGCAGGCTGGCGGCCAGGCCCACAGCCTCGGCTCCATGATGTGTGGTCCGGCCTAATTACGCACAGGTTGATTTCAACTTACACCCACTTGCCGTCCTCTGGCGTTCTGCCAATGCTTTTCACTCTCGTGCTCGCCCACACTCTCCCACTTTTACACTCTTTCTATAATAAGCACCACATTCCCACGCACTTCGCCGTATTCTCGCGCTCTGTGCAAGCTCAGCTTCCCACTCATTCCGGACGTTTCCCTACGCGTTTTCACATTCCCCTTGGTCCCCTGGTTATCTGATGCACCTTCTGTCATCACCACATATATAGCTCATGTAATACGACCTTAAACCGAGCAAGAGAATGAACTTCTCCCCTCACTGCCCCTCACGGCAGTCCGGCTTATTCATTGCGTTCCCCAGCGTGCTGCATCCGCGTGCGGCCTTAGCGACTCGACACCGACCTGTTCACGACCCAGGCTGCAACATTTACGAAGTTTCGCGTTGCGCGCAAGCGTGCGCGACCATTTTCGACCACCTGCGACCAACGGACACCACTATCATTCCCGACCTTTCTGCACTCGTGTGCGGCCTTAGCGACTCGACCCCGACCTTTTCCCGACACAGGGTGCCACATTTACAAAGTTTCACGTTGCGCGCAAGCGTGCGCGACCATCTTTGACCACCTGCGACCAACGGATACCACTATCATTCCCGACCTTTCCGCACTCGTGTGCGGCCTTAGCGACTCGACCCCGACCTGTTCCCGACACAGGATGCCACATGTACGAAGTTTCACGTTGTGCGCAAGCGTGCGCGACCATCTTTGACCACCTGCGACCAACCGACACCATTTTCGTTCCTGACCTTTCCGCACTCGCGTGCGGCCTTAGCGATTCGAACCCGGCGTCTTTCCGACCCAGGTGGACACACCTACGAAGTTTCGCGTCGCGTGCAAGCGTGCGCGACCATTTCCGACCACCTGCGACTAGTGGTTTGCGGGCCCGTCCCGGCCCAAAAGCCTGCCATTAGGCTCGTCTTCGGAGGTCTTTAGGCCCAGGTTTTACAGGGACTGGGACTCTACTTGTAGGCCTCAACGTCTTAGGCCAGTCTCGGCCTCCAAGACCCGGCTGGCCGCGTCTTTTAGCACCACTACTATATAACTATCAATACATCCACAACAGCTACTATGTGAGGAATTGAAAGTTATCGTTGACACTGTCGCCGTCCAAACCACCATCACCGTGGTCTTGACTCTTCAGCAGCCTCCTCCCAACTCCACTCCTCTGCATCGTCAATGGTCTGGCTCCCGGCGCGCATCGTTGGCATGCTGTCAGTGAAGCGCCAACGCCGTCAAAAATCAGTAGCCTGAGGAGTAGAATTCGTAGAACATACCTGGGAAAGATTGCAGAAGACATGGACTTGCGTCCACTCTTCATCATGTATAGCCGCCAATGTTAGTGACCCCGGGACCTGCAAAAACCGTGGCCGGTATGGTGAACGACGTAGCGCATGCAGGCAGAGAAAAGGCCCACCCCTACAAGTTGAAGGAAAGGTGGGGACGAACTGGACCCGCGAATTCCCAGAGCTGTTGAGGAACAAGCAGCCACCATCCTTCTCTGTGCGGGGGTAACGCGCAGGGCCACCTTGGCGGCCTGATTGCCGTTCGGTGACGGCGCCGGAGTGGCAGGGTCATCAGTCATATTGGCGACGATGTCTTCGACCCTGCGCTCCAACTGCCCAAAGACGTGAACAAGTCGCCGGGTAGCGGAGGCGTCCTCCGACTCGAGGAGCCTGATGCGCGAATGGGAGTGATAAGATGAGATGGAAATTCTGATCAACACGAGGATCAAGATGATGGGCAGGAGAATTGGAGTGAGGACAGTGCATATGGAATCAGTGAATGACTCGTTCGAGGGATCTCCACGAACACGCACGATGCTGAACGGAAAGGGAGCCTGTAGATGAGGAGGGAGAGGCGGCTTGTAGGATCTAAACCATGCTAGCGAATACGGGCGGGGACCACGTTTTGGGGTTGGTGTATCCTGTATGGTGAAAGACTTGATGATCGGGAAGTATTTGTCGTCGTATTCTCTACCAGAATGGTTAACAATCAAAGATCGGCATATCATGGAAAGCTGGCTCACACTGCAAGGTCATCCGTGGTATGGTTGATGAAGGGGTCCTCCAGATCCACGTATGCGGTCAGATAGGGGACCGTCACATCATTGATACTACGACAGGAGGTGAGCGCGCCAGAGGTAGACAATGAAGGGGACCTACGCATTAGCGTATATCCGAATATGAGGGAATAGCTTGAGACCTTGGTAGAAGACATGCGCTAAGGGCGTGGTCAGCTAGTCCCCACGACCAACTCCATTGTTGCTGCTCAAGAAGAGACGCTGACGCCACTGGCAGTCTGGCACGCACGCCGAGCCGCACATAAAGGTTGCACAAATACCTTGCATAATCCGTGGACATCACCTGTATGACACGTGAGTACGCGGATAGAAATTGGGAAATCGAGAACTAACTTCCAAGTTGCGAACGATGTGAAGCCAGTTGCAGACCACAGGTCCACAGTGGCCGCATGCAGAGGCAGACATGATAGCCCTGCGATGAGATGTGAGCCCAAGCTCACCAGTATTGTCACCGGCCAGTTTGTTTGCTAGTTGGGACTATCTTCTGCACAGGTCGAGTGGATATCGCAAAGGTGTTTTGTGAGGGATGAAAAAAATACTAAGTACTACAATACGACATTAGTGTAACAACTAACGAGTTGAAGTAGAAACCCAGAGGCGTAGAATGGGCGGATAAGGTTGCGAAGGGGTGGATACACCTGCGAAGAGACCGTGGATGCGGTTCCGAAGGGTCCAGAGTGGATCCAAATTTGAAGGCAGGCACAGATACAGAGCGGCGAGCATCTATCATAGGTTGCGAATCCCTGAGCCTAGGACACGTGTCCCCAACAATCGAGGCCTGGGACGTGAGACCGTGGGAGCCGAATGCCGAAAGTGAAGACTGGGCCATGAGCCCTCCCAGGACCACTTCTCGTCCCAGTCCCGTCCCGGTTTTCGGACGGCCGTCTTAGGCTGGCTTTGGGCTTTGAAGCCGAGCCCGCAAACCACTACCTGCGACCCAACACTATTTTTGTTCGGCGCCGTTCCCTAGTAGCAATCTGTTTAGAAAAGTCTTGTATCATACTAGTAGATACTATCTCAAATACAATCTGAATCTATGAGGCCACGGCCCTAAAGCCGAGGCCAGCCAAAGCCATTGAAAGCCAGGGGGTAGGCCTTGGCCCAACTTTTGGAAAGCCTGGGCCATGGAAAGACGGGCCAAAGCCACGTAGGGTTGCGTACCGTACCCGTGACTCCCGGGCCGGACGGGTCCGTACTACGGTCACGGTACCGTGCCGTTTCGAGTACAACTCAACTATCTAGACGGACGGTGGACATGACGGACTACACCCGTCTAAGACTGTTGCAGTACGGCCGTCAACGGCGTGAGACAGTTCAAACGGGCACCCTCAAATAGGTCTGGATCTGTTCGCTTGCCACAACCCCAAGTCGCACCAGGCCTGTGAACGCCACTTGGAACGCCGCGTCGCCGCCAATCAAGCCACCAATATTCAAGCGATCAAGTTCAGGATGGTTGCCATTTGGTTGCCATTTGGAGGGCCGGCACCACCAAGTTGGGGGTGGTGGTAGCTCAATCGCAAGTCGACAGCGGTAAGGTATGGAGTCCGACTATTTTTCTGGTGATAGCCCTGGTACTAGTACCGTGACGGTACTAGTACCAGGGCTATCACCAGAAAATAGTACCGTACTACCGTACTAATCACTGGCATGCCCCTGGTTTCCGAATTGACAGCATGCAAACGACTCAGTCGGACTCACAATGAACACCTTAGGCCCGGGTGAAACAATTAGCTGGAGAGAAGACACGATAAGTATGCCTCTGGTTGGAGCACTTCGATCTGAGCCCCCAAGCCCACCTCGCTAGTACTACTATGACTGACCAGCCCGCTCTAGGACCAGATGGTCAATTGCTCGACGCATCTAAGATCGTGTGGCACCATGACCCAGATGATCCCCATCCCATTGGATCAACCCCCAGCGCCGCCAGTGTACCAGAAGGTGCCGTCGCTGCTGTGTCTAATTAAGCCTACCGCATTTGGTGACTGATTATATTTTGTCTTTCCAGTTCTACGTCGTCCTGTCCGTGCTACAACTGGTAGTACACGACTGGCAGAAGCTATTGCCGCAGAGAAATTGGACGAATTTGGGAACCCCGTTCAATCACCTTATCGACGCGTCACTGGCATCCGACCTCCCAATTACAAAGTTCCTGCTAAACGCAAGCGAAACACCACGGATAATGTTGATACTGATGTGGAAGACAAAACTTTCACAGGCCCTGTTACCTCGGATGGATCAGACGATGGCTCAGACAGTGATGACGTGAATATTGGTAATGAAGAGGTATGATGCTCTCGCTCTTTGCTTTGGTACAAACTAAGCAGCAATATGAAGATCGCTGATATGCTGCCCTCGATGACCGTACCTGAAGTCAACAATCGAAAAGGTCATGCATTGAAGCCCAGGCGCAAGGTAAATACAACAGCAGCGCCTGCGAAGAAGGCGAGAACTCGTTCTGTTGAGGTCGAGGAGGTCAGAGATGAGGATAGCCCATGCAATACCGCCGCGAGAAATGCCGCCATCTCTCCAATTAGCTCATTCCCGAATTCCACAATGGTACGTCACCTCTTCTAAATACCCAGTTTTGTTTTGACCAGGAGTGTAGAAAGCGAAAAGTACGAAGAAGAGCCCGATTTATCTATTCTACGAAATTGTTACCAATGGGACGGATGGTACTCTGGGCGACGACGGCGATGTACACTATCGCTGTCTTCACGGTACTCACAAGATCTGTACTATTAAAAAGTCGATGAGGAGCAACCTCAGCGGTATGTTTTCTGTTTTCTGTTGCTTGATTTCCCTTACGGAACGGGACACTTCTCAGCACTCGTAAACAACCTCCGCGTTCACGTCAAGTCTATGTATCTACTTTATTGTATCCTCAAGGATCGAGATGGCCCCCCGACGCCTGGCGAGATCGACATTGCATCCACAAAGCGGCAGCTAGATGGGAATGCCGAAGTGGAATACCTGCGTAAGCTTGAAAAGTCATCCGAGAACATCAAAAAAGCGTTCCAAGATCAGCAAGCCCGGGCTGCTGTAAGTGGGGATTCCTTTCGTTTTCTTGCGTCTCACAAAGTTACTACAGGGGCCATGGGACCAGGAGAAGTTTGAGCAACTTCTTACAGAATGGATCATCGCGTGCGACCAGCCATTTGACGAAGTGGAAAAACCAGAGTTTATTGCCATGATGAACGCTACACATCGTGCTGGTGGTCCGTTGAAAATTCCCAAACGTGACGCCATCAAGCGGCACGTGATGAAGATGGGTGAGGAAACAATTGAGGGGGTTCGCGATATGTTCTCAGTATGATCGTGGCTCTACTTCACCGTCAAATATACTAATTATATGGTAGAAACTCGAGGGAAAGGTTTGTCTATCCCTCGATGCGTGGACATCAAGCAATCAACACGCCTTCTTGGCCATTGTTGCGCATTATGTCACTAACGATGGGCAACTCGGTTCGTGTTTCGTTTGATCTATCAACTGGGTATTGTGTTGACGTCCTTTTGGGCCACAGAGGAATTACTGATTGATTTTCGAGAACTTATTGGGGAGCATTCGGGAGAGAATATGGCCGAGGCTGTTTGGGCAACGCTGGAGCTATATGGCCTCGTCGGGAGGGTAAACTATTAGTCTATACTGCAGTTGTGCCAGTTCGTCCGCTAACGCTAATGCTGTTTGCAGATCATCGCTGTCGTCATGGACAATGCGAGTAACAATAACACATTGATGACATCGCTCGAGCGGCGATGCCAACAACGGGGCGTATCATTTTCAGCGCAAGATGCTCGCATGCGATGCATGCCTCATACAATCCATTTGGCAGCAGTTAAGGTACGGGTTCTTCCTGTTCTTGACTGGTGCCAGTCACGTCTAACTGTTAGTCGTACAGCTCCTAGAAGGGATCGGAGCAATGTCGAAGGAGGACGGCAAGAAAGCTGCCTCACGCAGCGGCAACTATCAAGACAATGTTACTGCTCCTCTTGCGCGTGATCACGATAACAACATGACAGCCGATGGTGATCCCGAAGAGGATCTGGACCAGGATACTGATCCTAATACAGCTGGTGACAGGCTCCCCGCAATTGGAAGGGTAAGTACGACTCATCCTTTCACAAATTGAGCTAAGTATGTTTCTTATAAGCTCCGGAAGATCATCCGGGCTGTCCGTTCAAGTCCCCAACGCCGTCAGACCTGGGCTCGCGAAATACAATTTGTGCGGCTTGAAGAGAACAAGGTCTCAGACGACTGCAGTGCCGAGCTCATGCTGATACTCGATGTGAGAACCCGATGGTCCTCCACCCACCAAATGCTTCGTGCGTTGTTATCATTATTCATTGGTCCTGCCATTGGCTCACCGTGACAAATGACAGGACGAGCACTTGACTACCGTGATACAATTGACTCCTTCGTTTCGAGAAACAAGGACCTCCACGCCCTCGAACTCAGCAACGCGGACTGGGAGTCAGTTCAGCTAGTGGCATCATGGCTCAAATCCTTTCGGTCTGCGACTGTAGAAATGTCTACAACGAAAATTCCGATGCTGTCAACAACTTACGCAATTTTTCGAGGCTTACAGGACGACATCAAAGACATCCTTCGCCATCTTCCCAATTCAGCATCACCTGCTATTAAACTCGGTCTCATGGACGCGCACCGCAAGCTCAGTGACTACTACTACCAGTTTGATGCATCTCCCTTTTACACATGGGCCGCGCGTACGTGAATTCGATGCTGTCAAATACGTCTCTTCCTGATCACACGATTCACACCATTACCAGTACTTGATCCGCGAATCTCATATGAGGGCTTAAAGGAAGACTACACGGACGATCTCATGCTTTCGGACCACCTCGAACGGTCAAAAGCAAACCTTTACGACTATTTTGACAGACATTACACCATTGCCAATATGCCGCCTGCGTCATCATCAGCACCTTCCGCCCGTGCATCGCTCACCGCACCACCCATAGAGGGCTCGCCTCAGAAATCGTTCACAGCTCGATACCGTAGAAAAGAGAAGGGCTCTACCAACGAACTCGAAGAATATTTCAAACTCCCTGCTGAAGACTTCGACGCTTGCAATCCGATTCACTGGTGGGTAAGCCAACGAAGTCAGTTTCCACGCCTCTTTCAGCTGGCTCGTGACGTTCTATGTATTCCTGGTGAGTTGTTTGACGTTGTTAATTCGCGCAATCTCTGAAGTGTTGGCATTGTCTCTAGGTTCAGCTGTCGCCGTTGAGAGGATCTTCTCAGGTGGCCGGGACATGATCTCTCTCCGGCGTGCTAGGCTTCGTCCCGATAGCATTCGTATTCTCATGCTTGTCAAGAAACGATTGCACCTTGCCCGCGCTAAGGCCAAAGCCGCCGCCGCCGCCGCCCTCTAGTTAATACATAGATATATAATGGCGGCGTTAATAGTACCAGCGTTACAGATTTGATTCGTTGATTCCATCTCCTAGCGGCGACACCGACATAGGTTCCGATACAACACGAAATGGTAGCGTTCAGAAAGGAGACAACGCAGATGTCAAGCACAAGGGAGCCGAACACGACGCTAGTACCCATCTACCGTATGACACTGACATAGGTTCCGATACAACACAAAATGATAGCGTTCAGAAAGGAGACAACGCAGATCTCAAGGGAGATGAACTGGCGCGACGCTAGTACCCGTCTACCGTATGACGGCCGTACCCGTACCCCGTCCGTAGCCGTTGGAGCTGCGCTCAGCCGACTTGACGGACGGCAGACCGACGAACCAACCCGTCGCCTGACCGTCGATTGGACGGCCGTACCCGTCAGACGGTACGGCGCGCAACCCTAAAGCCACGGCTATCAGGCCGAGCCGGGCCGGCAAATCACTAGCTATTATCCAAGGACCGTCCTTGAACGAGTACTGGAACACGTGTATTTTGCGATACTGAGGGACCCGGGCTGAAGTAGTGGGTCACTATCAAGTCACAGGTGAATGGCCATTGTTAAACGCACGAGTTTGAGAACATTTTCCGGTCTTGTGCAGCGACAATACTGGATGCTTGTGTCGTGGTTAGAGTCGTACAGTATAGTTACTAGTAGAGTGTTGGGGTGCTATCCGCTTCGCCCCAACACGTCACCCCTGATGCAGGCCTGATGCATCGCGTGATGCTTGCTCGAATGCATCAGATCGCGTCGACTTCTCTCGCCAAAGTCTCACTCCCGTCACGCGGCGGTGACCGGTCCGCGGGGCCGATCGCTGATTCATCTTTGCACGGCGGTTCCCGCACCGGGGAACGGGTCTTTCTTTCGCAAGCGGTGGCGCAAGGGACAAACAACCCGATCGGGCTCACCCGTTGGGTTGGTCATTGACGCCGTCCGCTTGCTTGCCTCCTTCGTCCTGCCGCCCGTGCCGCCCCTACCCGCCCCGACTTTTGGACTGTTTCGTCGCTTTCGTGCCAAAAAACTAGAGTCTGAATGCTGAGTGGCCGCGCCCCCCCAGTGAACCCAGATCGCCAGTCCGCGATGGCGGATGGCCTCATTTGGGATTTGCTCCCGCCCCTGTCGACGTGTCGCTCGTCTGCTGGCTGCTCCTTTCCGCCCTCGTCGCCCTCCTCATGGCCTTCCTCATCGAGCAACACGACCGACAGCTGACCGCCGCGTCCGAGCCCACGACGGGGTCGCCCCATCGCGACGAGCCGATGGACGTCGACGTCGACGTCGATGCGTCCCCGCCCTCGCACTCTGCACCGTCGTCGTCGTCGTTGTCGTCGGACGGGCACGCCTCGCAGGGACTGCCCTTCCCCGGGGAGGTCGTCAACGGCGCGCACGAGGTGGCGCACCACGACATGTGAGTGTCTCACTTCCGGTCCTCACCATCACGACGCTGACGCGACGTCCCTCCACCCCAGCACCAACCTCTCTCGCGCGGGCCTCCGGGAGCTCTGCGACGCCTTCCGCCTCGCGAAAACCGGCAACAAGACGACGCTGAAAGACCGGCTGAAGAATTTCAGCGCGGACCGGCAGGGATGGGACGGGTGAGTGTGTCTCCCTCTCCCTCCCTCCCTCTTCCCCTCCCACTCGAGCGACGCGACATGCGCTTGCCGACGAGCTGACACGACCGGCCTCCACCCCACAGCCTCCTTCCCGGCGCACGCAAGAAGCACCGTGGGCCTCGAGACGGTGGCGTCACGAAGAGCACGAAGGGCCCGGGGAAGAAGGCGAGCGCGAAGCGGTCGACGCTGCGCCGCGAGCTGCTCTTCAGCGCCGCCGCTGCCACCGGCATGGGTCGACGACCCAGCCCTGCCTCCCCACTGAGAGGTCGAAGGACATGCGCACAGCCGAGGAGAGGGCGGCGGTATTGGTGTGGGTGCGTCCACGTCCCACCTCGTCCACGTCGCCTTCACGTCCGCTCTGACCACGCCACCCCCACGTCGCTCCTTCCCCTTCTCCCCCACAGGCCGACAGCTTCGTGGCGCGCAACCCATACAAGCCAGAGCCAGAACCGGAGCCAGAGAACGAGTCGTCGCCACCCGACGTGGGTCGCGACTGGGACGGCGCGGCGCGCGTCCACGGCGATATCAGCAACGCGCCATCCTCACCCACGGTGAGCTCCCCCATTTTATTTCTCACGTGCAAGACGCTCACACCGTGGCTACGGACATCCCCGTCGTCGCCGCGCAGCTCCAGCTCCAGCTCCAGCAGGTGCAGGCCCAACTAGCCACAGTGATGGCGACCATCGCTGGTGGGAACGGCGGTGGTGTCGCTCCGTCACCCGTCATCGTCGTGGGTGCGCCCGCGCCCGCTCACAGAGGACCCGGAACCACGGACAGCGCCACGACCACTACGGACCCCACGACCACCGACGGTCCCTCTCCTCCCACTTCGTCCCATCAGCGACCGCCGACACTCGCCGTGTCGGTTCTTCAAGGCCCACTGGATTACCTCAAGCTCGGAAACGGCAGGTCCCTCTGCTTTGAGAAGCAGAGCGTTCCCGACCCGCCTCTCGTCTCGTTCGCGAAGGACCTCCCTCGGCTGGTGAGGGCGTGGGACGACAGCTCACCCGAGTGGACCCCCTCGGAGGCGGTGCTCCGCATCCAAGGAGAGCCGATTGCGCTCAAGCACTGGCCGACTGTGTACCGCTACGGTAAGTCCGGTCAGTGGGCGGGCACGAAGAAAAACTGGGCCCATTGGCGGGTGAGCAGCCTCCCCCTCCCCTCGTCATCCTCCGACGCGTGACGCTTACCGCCTGGATCGGACTTATCTAGGACATCGCCACGAGCTGGCAAGAGCTCACGGAGACCGGCTTCTGGCAGAAGTTCACCGCCGACGGCCAGCCAATGTCGTACACGGCCATCTGTGAGGCCCTGAAGGAGGAGCGCATGGCCGCCGATCAGCTGCCTCGCCGAGCAGGCCAAGGACAAGTACGGCGACGGATTTGGGGCCGCGTTCGAGTACCGGAGGGGCAGTGAGCACATTGTGAGGAACAAGTCCTCGGCGATCGCGAGGCACTACCGTAGTTTACATGCGTCGTCGGACTGATTGGGCAGGCCGTCGCTCCCCCGTTTCCCGTTCCCCGTTCCCCGTAGTCGTAGCGCGCACGATTTATTTTAGTCGCAATTATAATCGTTTTTTGCTGTCACTGGTGGGACTATGTCTATGGGGCAGTGCACGCAAACGCCGGACCTTTGTGTCAGCGAGCCTCCGATGCACCCGCAGCTGCCACTGTCACGGTACCACTACCGCGGCGTTGTGCGCGGTCAAGGCGACGGTCGAACCCCGCAGGTCGTACCTCGAAGCGTTGGGCGTTGGGCATCGTGCCTACGTGTATACCGTCGTCCAGTGATCTTTCAATTATATATTTTATTATTAGAGAAAGAAAAAAAAAAAGATTCTTTCGATTATATATATATTTTGTTTTTAAAATAAAAAACATATTGATCTTAATAATAAAATAAATATTTGAATCACGTTGGGAAAAAGTGAGCTCGACCGCAAGGAGGTTCTTCGGCTTGTCGGGGCGTATAAAACAGCAGAAATACAGTAGCCTAGTGTATATAGTACACAAAAAGTAGGGACAAGCGTCTGTTTACTCGGCGCCTGCGCCCGAGAGCGTGGTAACAGACTCTGGTACCCTCAGAAATGGCGTGCTTCGAAAGTTCACCGGGGAGAATCAGACGAACAGCGGTCTGGATTTCCCTTGACGAGCAATGCGTTCGAAAATGTCGTTGACAGGGGGGTTCGGGACGGCGTGGTCTTGTTGGAAATACCGGTGTCGGGGTGCGTCTGTTTACTCGGCGCCTGCGCCCGAGAGCGTGGTAACAGACTCTGGTACCCTCAGAAATGGCGTGCGTCGAAAGTTCACCGGGGAGAATCAGACGAACAGCGGTCTGGATTTCCCTTGACGAGCAATGCGTTCGAAAATGTCGTTGACAGGGGGGTTCGGGACGGCGTGGTCTTGTTGGAAATACCGGTGTCGGGGTGCACCTGTTTGAGTGGCGTCGCGTGCGGCCATCGAGACAGCCGACTCGGGTGAGAGGAGCGAGGGCGCGGAGAATGTGGTAACAGACCCTGGTACCCTCAGAAATGGCGTGCTTCGAAAGTTCACCGGGGAGAATCAGACGAACAGCGGTCTGGATTTCCCTGAGCAATGCGTTCGAAAATGTCGTTGACAGGGGGGTTCGGGACGGCGTGGTCTTGTTGGAAATACCGGTGTCGCGTGCGGGTAACGCGATGGCCTTTGTGGTTCAGACAGCCGACTCGAGGGTGAGAGGAGCGAGGGCGCGGAGAACGTGGTAACAGACCCTGGTACCCTCAGAAATGGTGTGCTTCGAAAGTTCACCGGGGAGAATCAGACGAACAGCGGTCTGGATTTCCCTTGACGAGCAATGCGTTCGAAAATGTCGTTGACAGGGGGGTTCGGGACAGCGTGGTCTTGTTGGAAATACCGGTGTCGCGTGCGGGTAACGCGATGGCCTTTGTGGTTCAGACAGCCGACTCGAGGGTGAGAGGAGCGAGGGCGCGTGAGCGGGCAACGGTCACCGAGGTAGGCGGGGGACGAACCTGGGACCTGGGTGGGTGGCGTCGACGGGCGGGAAGCGGTGGAGGTTGCACCGCAGAGGGTCGCATCGCTCTGCGGTGCAGCGTGAGGGGCGACACTGGCTGAGAGGACGTACCAGGGGATGATCCCGGCGTCGCACGCCGGGGTAGATGGGTCGAACCTTTCGACTGCGGCGTCGCATGGTCCTGGCGTCGTGTGTGGGGGGCGACCTCAACTGCGGCGCTGCGCACGGGGAACGCGATGGTCTTGAGGTCCAGGCGAGGGCGAGAGGAGCAGGGGTGGCTGGGCAGGTGGCACGGCGGCGGCGTGGACGATTCGAAGCCATGTCAGCGTATCGTATATACGTCAGACGACGTGACCTACCCCTTTCCCCCCGCCCCTATTGGGGCGCCTTTAATAGACAGGAGGACGCAAGGGCGTCCCCCTGTAACCCACGATGTCTGGCCTCGACCCTATCTCCTTTGCCGGCGTGTTAGACAATATCGAGCCCTCCAACTCCGCGGGTCAGTTCGACGCGGAAGACATGTTGGACGACCTTGAAGGGGAGGTTGAGACCATCCCGGCACTTGAAGCGGTCGACGCCGCGCCCGATGTGACGATGACGGACCTGCTCGCCACAGTGAAAGACGTGTCAAGGGGGGTATCGGATAGGACGCACGACGAGTACCTGCGGTAGGCATCGTCCCCCTCGTGGCCCGGTACCCTTGACCCACGTCGCTTCAAGGCTCATAGCCCAGTGCGCCGAGTTCCTCACGCGGAGGAATATCGTCCAGCCCGGCGAGTTCTTCAGCGACGAACCCCACCAATACGCGCCGCAGTTCATCGTCGTGTGGATCATGAATGAGTCAGTCCGCGCATTTCTATCAAACAAACTGAATCCTCACCAAACAAATGTACAGGTGCGACGAGCTGACCCTCAACGGTAAGAATAGGCTGTCCACTCAAGTGCGCGCAACATACGGCACCGCGCAGAAGATGTGCGCCTCGATGACTTACGCATTCGGCCGCATTCACGGCCTCGGGTCGATGCACTGGCAACGCGGCGCCGACGGGCGCATGGTGGGGAACCCGTCTGTATCCGAGGTGGTCTCCCGGTACATGCTCAGCCTGCACCGACACAAGGTCAAAGCTGGGGAGACCGCGACGAGCGCGAGGGCGATCAGCGCGGCAACGTTGCGCAAGCTGTATCACTTCAACTCGAGAGTGGAAGTCAGGGACTTGAGACACCCACCGGTGAAGAAGAGCAAGGCCGACTGCAATCAGTGGGCCGGTCAGAACGCACGGCGGTTACTCCAGCTCGCGTTCACGCTCGCGTTCAGCTGTCTTCTCCGCGTGGACGAGGTGCTCAAAATACAAAGCCATGACTTCATTGATCTGGGAGAGGACAAGCTCCAGCTGACGTTGCCATTCCGAAAGACGAGCCAGTTCGGGCACATCAAGCCGTTTGTGCTGCACAAGCTGCCCGACCCGATGGCCCACCTCTGCCCCGTACGGGCCTACGCTGAGTGGATAAAAGCCTCGCGGATCTCGGACGGGTATGTCTTCCGTAGACTGGGGTCTGGGGATCGAATCTCGGAGAACAACCAGCCGATGGTGCGTGCGCCTTGCCCCGAAAAAGCGGCCGCCCCTCACGGGCCACTAACGTGCTGGGTAGACGGCTGAATTCTTCCTCGAGATGTTCCGCAACAATCTGATCGATATCGGCGTTGACCCCGCTGCCTACGGCACCCACTCGTTCCGACGTGGTGGGTGCCAGTGGTTAGCCAGCGACCTCCGGTGGCCGCTCCGGTGGATTTGCGAGTGGGGTGGTTGGAGCACGGAGTTCACGCACCTGACGATCGTCAAGTACCTGATCTCCTGGAACGACGACCCGTCGCAGTCCCGGGAGGACTTCTTCAACCTCAACCGGGCCCCTGCGTTGAAGTGCTTCGCGTGCGGCCGGTCGTGCTGCTGCTCCTGAAGGGTCGAGGCGGTGGGAATTGGGAACCGCGAATCGTGTTGGTTATCATAAATGTGAATGTACATGTACGCTAGGCAAAGGCCATGGTGTGAATGATCAAGTTGTGCGACGCAGACCCGCGCGATGGACAGCACTGGTAAGACAAGAGTCAGTCGATGTTGGTTTGACGGGCGACGTGGGGCACTTACCATCGTCGAGGCCTCGAACGTGCCAGCCCCGGTACGGGACGACGAGCCATCAGCGACGTCGCAGTACGACCCACTGGGGAGGCCCGTCCTGAACGTCGCGCTCTGCTCGCGTTGATCGCGACGAGGCTGTCCAAGCCGGTGTTATCCCGTCGGCGTTGTGAGTGGCCAGGGAGGCAAAGTGTGCGAGGTGCGCACCGATTCGGGCAGGGTCGGTGGTCACGTTGAAGGTGGAAGGGGCGCGGGGCGTCACCTGCGCTTGCACGCAGAGGGGCCGTCCTGTTGCCGCAAGTGGAATGGCCTGGAGGACGTTGGTGCAGAACGAAATGATGAAAGGACGACGTACGGAGGTCTGTGGCTCTCGGCCAGCGCAGGAAGGGGGGGGAGGAAGAGGTTGAACACCAACGACGGGGGGTCGGGAGAGGACGCGCAGGACGCGGGTCTGGGACAGGTCGAGATAGCCGGGGACGCTTGAGGAAGAGACTTGAGTGTCAGCACCACAGAACGAAAGGACGGACGCACACAAGCCGATGCCGGAATAGAGCAGGGAGAGGCACCCGCGAGCTCCTCAACGGTCGCCGAGCGAGCACCAGAGTCGCCGTGGGGAGCGGCGTGAACATCGATGATGGGAAGGAGAAGGAGAGCCTGAGAGCGACGACATCAGTGCGGTGGTGCGACGAAGGGGACGTGAACACGTGCTGTTGATAACGATCAACATACGTCCAATAACACGCGTCTTCGAAGCGTCGACCAAGGAAGGAAGGGAAGGGGGCGTGGGAACGTCTTGGACCGTGAATCTCCTCCCTCCCCTCGCTTTCGTGGAGGATTTCGCGGGGGGAATGGTGGGAGGGTGCTGGTAAAGAGGCGGGGGACCTGGGCGAGGAACGGCTCGGATCGAGGTGTGCAAGTCCCAATCCCATTCGTAATCCCATCCGTAGACCAGGACGCGTGACGTGAGCCCTGATAGGCCTGATCCATCGTGCATCTGTCGTTCGGTTCGGCCCTTGTAAGTTACGAAAGCGGCGGACGTGTTTGGCGCTCACCTCGTCCTTTTCCATCCCCATCTCCTCCTCCTCCCCCCGTCGCCGCAGCACAAACAACGAACATGCAGAACTCGCCGAAGCACGCACCCGTCCACCTGATGGGCACCCTCCGGTGAGCTTGTCTTCGAGTTCCGCACTCTCTTCCCAGGGTCCTTCTGCCGTGTTCTTCGGGTCGGGAACACGCGCCTTCGCGCCATTTTTTTTTTTTCCATTCTCCCTCTCTCCCTCCCGCCGTGTCCTGGTCGACACGGTGTCCTGGGGGGTATCCGGGATGGCGCGACAGAGATGAGCCGCGCGTGCACGCCGTGGTTCGTGGTGGGGCAGCGGGGGGTGGGCTGCGTGTCTGTGCCCGTCGGTGTGTAGCGCATGGTACGACGATGGCGGCGGCGGCGGCGGCGGCAATGTGGTCGTCGGCGTGCTGTGCGAGAGACGACGCAGACGCACAGTCGGGCAGGCGGGGGGCGGGCACGATCGACAGATCTGCCAGCCTCGGACTGCGATCTCTGTCCGCTCGATCGGGACTTCGATCGCCCGGTTCGCGCGGCGCCCCCTCCGCTGCCGTCCCTTGCCTCGGTTTGGCACGCTGACAGGCGACCCCTGTCACGATCACGGTCCGTGACGGGAGTGGGAAAGTGGGCGTCCACACCCTCACTTCATCAGTAAAAAGTGGCGCCAGATACCAGATACAGCGAGTTGCATAAAACCTGTCCCCTGCCTTTTTTAGCAGACCATACGGACATTCAAATATATTCAAAACTCGGACGGGGAAATTCTTGAGAAATTGGGCTATCATACGAAATTGGGGTTATGGAATAGGTATTTTGAAAAAATAGGGTTGTGGAATAGTTATCTGCGTTGCTACGGCTCGGCACTGCCTGGATCCCCTGGCTATGTCAAGTCTTAACGACCCCGGTTGCACGGTCCTCGAAATACTCTTAGCCCTCCTTCAGTCCCGTACCCGAGCAGACAATGACGAAATGCACTTTATGCAGTTTTCAGAAAAGGTCGCCCCGCTGAGTGTCTCTCCGTCGGCCCACACTGACCCACGTTTGACGCGATAGGAGGTCGACGAACTCGTAGATGAATCGACATCAGAACCCCTAGGTGCCCCGCTCACTCCAGAAGAACAATTTGATCTCGCGTTGGTGCCCGTCGTCTCCGGTGCAAATGGGCCTGGCCGAAACCCGCCAACACGAGGAAGCAGGTTCTTAATCTTGCTAGCTACAACTTCACGGGACTCGCCGGCAACGAAACTATCAATGTGCGCGCAACAGAGACCCTCCGGAAATTTGGTGTTGGTAGCTGTGGCCCTCCTGTGTTCTACGGTGCGTTCCTGTGCTATCCATACACTCTTTCTGTGATAAACGATCTCGGTTTGCAGATGTCCACATGGACCTTGAGCGCGGATTTTCTCGGCCTCAATTCTGTACTCCCAAGGATTCTCGACAATACCTTGCGTGGTTTCCGCCTATGCAAAGCGTGGTGACATCATTGTCGCTGACCGGGGTATCAACTTTGCCATTCAAAAAGGGCTTGCACATTTCGCGTTCTACAGTTCGCTGGTTCGATTACAATGATCTCAAAAGCCTCGAAGACGTGCTCCTGAGCGTTGAAAAAGAACATCGAAAACGTCGCGGACCTCTTACAAGACGATTCATTGTCACCGAGGGTATCTTCGAGAAGGATGTGCCATGGTTGATTTACCAAAACTGGTAAATTGTGCGCGATCAGAGACAGTACTGTTACATTCTGACTAGGTGAATAGATCGAGCTGAAACACGAGTACAAGTATCGTCTTATTCTCGATTTATGAGAGCATCTCGTTTGGTACAGTAGGCCGAACTGGACGCGGGTCTTACGGAACTCTATAACGTCCCGGTATGCGTCTCTTTTGTTTCGCTTTGTCGTGTGTTGGCTCAACCCAATCGCAAATAGACACGATCATCGGATCAGTTGCCAACGGGCTGAACTCATCGGGGGGTTTCTGCGCGGGCTCGCGTATCGTCGTGGATCACCAGTACATCAACAGCACATCCTTCGTCTTTTCTGCCGCGGTCCCTGCGCCCCTCGCGGTCTCCGCCTCGGAGGGGATCAACATCCTGCGGAACACGCCATCGATCCTGAGCATGCTGCAGGAGAACGTGCGCGCGATCCGGGCCGTTCTTGACCGGGTCGAGGCCATCACGATCCATCTCGCCAATCATCCACATCTACCTGCTTTCTGCGGGGACGCTTTCTGCATCCACCTCCGCGTCTGCGAAGCTGCTGAACCCTGCGACCCCCGCGCCGTGCGAATCGCCGTCGTCGCGGGTGAGGAGCGCCTACTGCAGGATATCGTGGATGAGGCGCTCGCGCAAGGCGTGTGGACCACTCGGGCGCGGCCGCCGCGCGGGAAAGAGCGGTCGAGGCGCGCCCGAGCATCCGGCGAACCGTCACGGCTGCGCTGTCGCGCAAGGAGTGCGAGCGCACTGCTAGTGTCATCAAGGCAGCCGTCGTGAAAGTACTGACGAAGCGCAAATGAGTGCGCCTGCTATCGATCCGGAGCTCTCCCGTCGTGCTTTTGCCTTATATTCTCCACTCTTTAGAACGCTACAGTATGTTTATTAAGTAATACACGCGGTTAGTAAGCATCAACTGGGAGGCATCGAACACTTGTTACCAAGTTGTGGTCGATATGCAACTTGAACTCGTGCTTCTCCGCGTGGGGTCGAACACCGCCTTCCTTCTGATTCAGTATAGATGGCTCACGGGATATCGACGACAGACTCGCGCGTTTTCTGTAAGGTTCAACTCATCACATTGCCAAGGCTTCGTCTAGCGGTTATACAACTTCTGATATTACAGTAATAGATTTCTGGGTGTTGGTAGCTAAAACGTGGGCACATATAAGCTATGGCTGAGCAGAACCATATTCTAATAGCAGTTTCGTCATTTCATCGTGTCCTTTAGACGAGGCGACTTGGAATGGGGTCCTGCCTTCCCTATCCCTCTCATCTACGTTTGCTCCGTGCCTGAGTAGCAATCGAGCGACCTCGAGGAACCCATTGGACGAGGCTTCATGTAACGGAGTCGAGTGGTTGTTGTTCTCACAGGCATTTGGGTCCGCCTCGTGTTCCAGTAGTCGCTGCACGATGTCGACGACCACCGCCGGGTGAAAATCATCATACTTGGATATGATGAAGTATAACGGAGTTTCGCCTTTGTCAGTCCGCGAGTTGAGGTCTGCATTGTGTTCGAGGAGCATTCGGACAGCCTCGTGATGAAGATTGGCTGCCGCCACGAGCAGGTGGTGTCCGCCCATTATCCCTCCGAGCACTTGAATCTGCGCCATGATTGAGTAGCCACAGCATGATGTCGACCCATCCATCGATCGACGCAGTGTATAGCGGAGTCCTCTCTGAGTCACCTCGGACATCTACGATCGCACCGTGCTTGTGGAGTAAATTCGCAACATCGAAGTGTCTCTTGTACACAGCTGCCGGAAGCGGGGCCAGGAGGCCACCGCCACCCGCATTGACTTGGTCGGGATGCTTCATAATCAGACGATCTGCCAGGTCATAAAGTCCACAGAATGCTGCATAGTAAAGCGGGGAACCAACACCCTGTGGCGGTGAGTGCGAGAAAAATTGCCAGTCTTCGTCCATGTCGTGCGCCCGGTGCCACGCTGCGAAATGTGGTTTGGAAGTGTCGAATAGGTCATCCATCCCCTCTTGTATGCGTGATGACACTCCCTCGAATTGTGCGTGGTCCACCCAGTGTCGAGCAGCGTATTCGACCAGAGGAAACTCTTTGGCGTCAGCGTGTTCGTCCAGTCGGAGTAGTGTCCCCAGGCACGCCTGCGCCAGGATCGTATGCGCCGCCTCGAGATCGATATAAAACCGGGAAACGTCCGCATCTGACCGTGCGAGACGAGCCGACGTCAAGTATTCTTTCACCGAAAAGTGCGAGAATTGCACCACCCGCGAATCACCATCAGGGACGATTCCGATCAAACTTGAACATGTCGAAAGTACGGCCTCCTCTTGATCGTCCCAACGCCAGTCATCCTTCAACTTCGGAATCCCTCCCGAGCTCGACCCTTGAAAATCGAACGCCAGTAGTTCCGCGAGCTCCTCCACTCGAAGTGGCCGGACAGCTACAGCAAGGCACTGTAAAAGACGACGGGCATTATCCTTTTGAGCCTTGTTGATACCCCTCAATATCCGCTCGTATGTCTCGTCCAAGGACTCAGGCAATTCGTTGAGAAATTGACGGAGGTTCGATGGGAAGCAATGTTGTAGCGCATCCAACTGGCAAAATACCCATCTGAACCTGTACGACAACATAAGAAACCGCCGTTAGCACAGTATAACTTGATGCTCTCACATTCCATCAGCTCTCTCTGTCAGCGTCATGATTACTAGATTTCTATCGTCCGCTCTCCATCTCCTCATCGCCGTACTCGGAGACGAGTTGACAGTGTTTCGAACGTAGTCGGCAATGTCGGTTTGTTGTCCAGTTTGATTATGTAGGGATACCGAACGAGACGCCAGCGGCTCGAGGACAGCTCGGATGTCAGTTTCTGGGCGACTGGTCGCGCAGATGTGAAGTCCTTGCAAGTCAAGGTCGACGAGTTCCTTCACGAGTTGGAGGACTTCATGACGTGGAGATGGGATTCCGGGAGAGTCTGGACATTCGTCGAGCGCATCCAGGACGACGAAAGTTGAGCCGTGCCCCAGTAGTCTTAGCATCTCTTTCAGCGATTCTTTCAAAGTGTCGTCACTCGGCTGTCGGGTGCCATCTTCGTGTGTCTTATAAACACGGTGAAGGATATCACAGCAAGGACTAGAGCGAGTAGAGAGCTGAAATACGAGAGAAAGTAACAGGTCATGACAACTTTGCTTCTTGAGATCCCTGAAATCGAAGTAAAAGTAGGCCATAATGGCTGATCCGGCTTCGCATACAGTCATTATGTCTTGAATGACGGAGGAACTGGCGAAGAATAAGTTCGGAAAGGAAAACAAGTAAGGAACAACATACCAGATAACGCTCTTCCCAGAGCCCGCTACGAAAATCGGAGTCTGTCAGAAGGCGCGAGCCCGAAAAATGCCGACAGAAACGCACGCTTTCCATGGATCCACAAGAGGGAGCCATTAGCCTTCCACTCAATGAAGACATTGCCTTGGAAGAACCACACCGCGGTTCCCTTGTGTTGAGCCTTTCGTGCAATGTTGTGGTTGGTGGACGGATCGGTGGGAGAGAGCCAGGCTCGTAAGAGCTGTTTTATCTGGTTCCCTATAAGTAAGTTTAAGCGCGAGCACTGAGCGACGATGATGCCAGGAGATGACGAACACTTGAGTTCGTCTACGCTGTTTGCGGTCTGTTGGATGATTGATTTTGCTTCGGTCGCCACCACTCTTGCCTCCTTGCCGTCTGAAAGGAGAATGTTAGAGAGTATCGGTGACGCTGGACACGCGTCGCGCACCATCAATGACTACTTGGACCTTTTCATCAACGGATTGCACTCTGTCGCCTATATCCTCCACTTTGCCACCCACGTCGTCCACTTTGTCGCCCACGTCGCCCACTTTATTGCCCATGTCTTCTACCTTGCCGTCTATGCCGTCTACTTTACCGTCGACTACGTTCACGTCGTCGTGGACAATATGTGCGATCTTCAGCACCTCTGCAAGCGCCATTCGAGCCTCCTCTTGCGTCAATCTGTCCAGCCTCTTCACCGCGTCCTCCAGATCAGTCATTCCGGCCAATTTCTTCAGGAACCTTTCTACGCCCACTTCAGTGACGATTGCGAGACACCCAATCGGAAACTCACTTGCTGATCCCCGCCTCAGCTCTTTCGTTGCAATCCCAAAGATCGTAAGTACTTCCACCATTATCTTCGTGATTATGTTTGTCATCGCCGCCGTTGCTGTCACCTCAGTGTAAGATTCGAGCCGGTTGAAAAAGAATCCTATGCGTTCAAATAGCTCTGCGAGAGCATCTTTGCTCGCCGCAACATCCTTAGCAGCCTATAAGGCCTTCAACATCAGAACGATCCGCCAAAAGAATAGATGGGATACTCACTAAAAGGAGGACACCGATGCCTGCAAAGATCACTTTCGCAGGCGAAAATACCTACAAATATACATGAGAGAGGCTTACATTAGTTCAAATGTCGAGACTCACCAAACCAACGCCTTCAGAGACAGCAGCCGAAAATGCATACAAGACGTTCACGGTTGGGATGAGCCACTTTGTCAATCTGTCATCGCCACTGTGAGCTTGATCAAATTCTTGAACTTGATCTTGAAGCACGGCGAGGATAGCGCTAGTTGAATCGCATGACTGTAACTGGGAGGCAAGTGGATGTGCGATAAGATCTCTCTTTGTCTGCTTTTGGTAGGAATTTAAGGCGGCATTGAAAATGAGTTGGAAGCGTGAGGAAGCTGCGGCCGTGGGAGTCGTCTGGGACATGGGAGTGGTATATGTGGAGGAATCAATGATGACCTGTATATAGGTGAGGGCGGGAAGACTGGGCAGATAGCGTACACCGCCTTGTGGTCAACTTGTCCCAAAGAAGCCGCGGCGAGCGCCAATGCGTATGTCAACCGTCAACGTGGTTACTTGCATCAAATGAGATTGCAATATTAATGATGGCGGGGTGCTGACGCATGCGTGATGCTTACTCGGAGTGCCCATGAGTTGCGTATGTCCCCGAGGGCGGCGGCACGTGCTCGGGACCTGTTTCCGACTCGCGCAGCACGAAATCCAGAGCACTAACCGCACACCCTTTCTCTTCGCTGGCTGGCTGTAGCGTTTCTCAACTCTGTCGCAGGACTTGACATCATGAATCGTACAAATCCGCTGTCGTATGTGCTGAGGCAAATTGAATACTGTAAGTACGGCACGAGTCTGACATTCAGACTCCAGAGGCCGCCATGACTCCGCGCCGGACAGCTGCCCACCCACATCTCTTCATATGCATGTGCCAACGCATCATATACCCATACTCTCACTCTCACACGGCCCACTGCCGACGACCCAACGCGCGACATTCCAAGCCTGATGTGCCTTTTGGGTAAAGTCATCATCGTCACCGGAGCAAGGTACGCATTTCGATTACTTCCTCTCACGCACCACACACATACTGGGACTGCTACAGATCTACATACACAACCCAGGCATCAGCTTCCATGCCGCAAGGTAGTTCTACACGCGTGTGGGCGACAGTCTACTCGGCCTGCTGGAGCCGCGCGCACACACACTGTGACACACGTGGCGATGACGGAGGTCGGGGCCGCTCCTGCGCAGAGCGTGCTTCGGTTCTTCCAGCTGGAGTTGGCGCCGCTGTATGCGACCAAGGCTGCCGCTGAGGCGTTTGCGCGGGGCAAGGAGAGGCTGCACATCCTGAGTTCGTCACAGTCCTCCTAACTTCCAAAATTCATTCTGAATTTCGTGTTAAATAGAAGTCAATGACGCCGGGAGGCTGTACGACGACTATATTGACGGTGGACGGGCTCAAGCAGACGGTCGAGGTCAGGTGGGTCCCATTCATCCCTGCCTCCGTGTTCGTTCCCGTATTATGGATGGGTCTAATGGTGGTTGGCTGGCCATGTCGCTTTTCCCGCATTCCCGCAAGCACTACTACTCTGAGCTTCATCAGCAGGCGTATCAAGGTTTCTTATGGGTACCCAGACTGCAGCGCCGGGGCTCTCCGTCCCTTATTTTCTCCCACCCCTTACGGTCACAGTCTATACATATCACACGCTCTCGTCAACACTTAGGTGCTCTATTACAGTAACTTAATGCGCGCATGCATACATCAGTCAGGATTGTCGTGTAGAATGTGGTCGGTATGGACGTTGGCCGGTCTGGGGCGGAGTGATTAACCAGTGGAAGCATACAGCATACAGTACATTGTCTGCTTCAGAAAGCCCATCCGGCGGCGCGTGGGGAGGATGCGATGTCGTTCGTTGAATGGACCAGGCGGCATGTGCTCATTGGCGCCATCTTCGGCTGGTCTACAACTCTGTTCATTCACCCACTCAGTACTCAGTAATCCCAAGGATCGACGATGAGGCCGATGAGGCTCCTAATTTACCATCTCACTCCCGGCCGGCCCACCTGCCCTTGAGGCCCAAATTGAGGCATTGAAGAGGCCACTCTCTGGCTGCATGCGACTCTTGTCGGAATGCTTCCCCACCGATTACTATCCACACCCGCCTGCATTCTGCAACGCCAACCGCATCCGCGTCCACGTCGGTGAAGACCCTGGACCCCGCGATTCCTGCGTCGCGGGATGCACCGTCGTTCGGAAACGCGGCCAAGGAGTACCCGTTGCAGCCTGAGGACATCGTGAAGGAGGCACTCGTGCACGGCGTGTGGATCACGCGCGGGCAGGAATTCGTCGAGGAGCGCCCGTGCATCCGCATTGCCATTACTGCAGCACTGTCGGTGTCACCAAGACTGCTATTGAGAAGTGGAAATGAATGCACCTGCTGCCCTTGCGCGCGTTGATTCCGAACTCTCCCATCTTACTTTTTGTTATGTTCTCCCACCCTCACCAGTCTATTTCACACGCACTCCCAGACACTCGGGTGCTATCTTGGTTGGTAGAGTAATGCATGCAGCTAGCATATATCAGTTAGGAAGCACTGGACACTTGTCGTCAAGCTGTGAACCGCGGTCAGTATGGACGTTGGCTGGTCTGAGGCGGTGTGAGGAACAAGTAGAGCCTGAGGCATGCACTGGCAGCATATGATAGTCCTCTGACTTTGGGAAAGCGGCCCACTCCCAGTACATGGGGAGAATGTGATTAGAACGGTGACGAGCCTCAAGTGCAATGTCGTTCCGTGAGTTGAGCAGACGAGGCGCACTGCCACCTATCTGCCTGCCCCGGATCGATATCGATCGATGATCGATAATGAGAGCGATGACTAATCTACGCCACTCATCATCCATTCTCACCCCCGGCCCGCCCACGGGTACCCATCGTGACCTCTCTTTTTTAGGTTTGACAAAGGTTTGATTGAAGAGGGCATCTTGGCTTTGGCTGCGACTGAGAGCGCCGCAAAATGCGACTAACTCGGTCGAGAATGAGACTCACGCTTATGTTGGGCTCACTCCAATCATGTCCTCCACCATCGATAGCTTAGCCTCCGTGCTTGGGCCTCTCTTCGCATTTCTGTCCTATGCTCTGATACTGGCAGGGTCTGTTTTTTATAAGATACCTGGGTCTCATATCATCGCTCGCTATATCAAGTCTTCCCACCAGAACGATCCCGGTAGCACGGTCCTCGAAATACTCTTAGCCCTCTTTCAGTCCCGTACCCGAGCAGACAACGGCGAAAAGCACTTTATTCACTTTTCAAGAAAAGGTTAGTCTCTGAGTTTCTCCGCTGGCCCACACTAACCCACATTCGACGCGACAGGAGGTCAACGACCTCGTGGATGAATGGACCCAGAACCTCTAGGTGCCCCACTCTCTCCAGAAGAACAATCCGATCTCGCGTCGGTGTGCGTAGTCTCCGGTGCAAATGGGCCTCGACCGAAACTCGCCAACACTGGCAAGCAGGTTCTCAATCTTGCTAGCTACAACTTCACGGGCCTCGCTGGCAACGAAGTTATCAAAGTGCGTGCGATAGAGACCCTCCGGAAATATGGTGTCGGTTGCTGTGGCGCTCCTGGGCACTACGGTACTGCTGGTGCGTCAGTGCTGTCGATGCGCGTTTGCTGTGATGAACGGCTTAGGTTTGCAGATGTCCACGTGGATCTTGAGCGCGATATAGCGGACTTCCTCGGTACAGAGACCTCGATTCTTAACTCACAGGGATTCTCGACAATACCTTCCGTGATCTCTGCGTTCGCAAAGCGTGGCGACATCATCGTTGCCGACCGGGGCATTAATTTTGCCATCCAGAAGGGCTTGCAGATTTCGCGTTCTACAGTTCGCTGGTTCGATCATAATGACCTGAAGAGCCTCGAAGACGTGCTCCTGAGCATCGAAAAAGATCGTCAGAGACGTCACGAACCGCTTACAAGACAATTCATTGTCACCGAGGGCATCTTTGAGAAGGATGGTGCCATGGTCGATCTACCAAAACTCGTAAGTTGTGCGTGATCAGAGACAATACCGTCGCATTCTGACTAGTTGAATAGATCGAGCTGAAACACAAGTACAAGTATCGTCTTATTCTCGATGAGAGCATCTCCTTTGGCACCGTGGGACGAACTGGACGCGGTCTTACGGAACTCTATAACGTCCCGGTATGCGTCTCCTTTGTTTCGCTTTGTATTGTGTTACTCAACTCAACCGTTCAGGCCACGCAAATTGACATGATCGTCGGATCGGTCGCCAATGGCCTCAACTCGTCAGGCGGATTTTGCGCAGGCTCGCGTATCATCGTGGATCACCAGCGCAGCAACGGCACAACCTTCGTCTTCTCCGCAGCGGTCCCGGCGCTCCTAGCGGCCTCCGCGTCAGAGGGGATCAACATCTTGCGAAATACGCCATCGATCCTGAGCACGCTGCAGGAGAACGTGCGCGCGATCCGGGCGGTTCTTGACCGTGTCGCGGCCATCACGATCCCCTCGCATGCCGCATCACCGATCATCCACATCCATCTGCGTTCTGTGGCGACGCTTTCTGTATCCACATCCGCGTCTGTGAAGCCCCCGGACCCTGCGATCCCCGCGCCGCGCGATGCGCCTTCGTTCGACATAGCGGGCGAGGAGCGCTTGCTGCAGGATATCGTGGATGAGGCGCTCGCGCAGGGTGTGTGGATCACCCGCGCGCGGCGGCTGCGCGGGCAGGAGCTCGTCGAGGCACGTCCGAGCATCCGGCTCGCTGTCACGGCGGCGATGTCTCGCAAGGAGTGCGAGCGCGCCGCTGCCGTCGTCAAGGCTGCCGTCGTGAAGGTGCTCACAAAGCGTAAATGATTGCGCCTGGTGCCTACGCGCACCGATCCGGAGCTCTCCCGTTGAGCCTGTTCTTTTCTTCCACCCTTTACATCTATATCGCTCTCCCATACTCGGGTAAGACCCTATCTCTATTACAGTAATACATGCATGCAGTCAACAGCTAGGAAGAATCGAACGTTTGCCGCCAAGTCGTGTGAAATGTTGTAAATAGATATGCAAGTCGCGCAACTCCGCATGGAGTCGAGCACCGCCTTCCTTCTGGTGTATACGACAGGGAAATGCATATTCTGTAGGGTATTAATATATTCTGCGTGTCGGTAACTGGAACGTGAACGCATATAAGCTACGCCTGAGCTTCCCCACTGAGTACTGAGGTCCGGCGAGCGCCAATGCGGGTGCTTGAACGATAGACAACTCGAGGTTTGCGAATGAGGTTGTAATATCAAGAGGGCGGGCGCAAACGCATGCGGGACGCTTTGTTCCTCGTACTACTAGAAGAACTTGTCTACATACTCATTCCCGGCCCGCCTACCCGTCAGAAGGAGACTCATGCTTACGTTGCGTTTGGCGCCAACCCTCCGGCTCAACGCTTGGCGCTCGAGCCCCTCTTTGCCACACTTAGGTTTTCTATTACAGTAGTGAACTGCCACATCAGTTAGTATTGTCGTGTGAAAACATACAGTACAGTCTGCTTGAGAAAGTCTATCGCGGGCGGGGAGGATGCGATATCGTTTGTTGAATGGACCAGGCGACATATGCTCATTAGCGCCATCTTCAACTGGAACTACAACTCCGTTCATTCGCCCACTCCGTAATATACGACAATCTCACTGCCGGCCCGTCGAGACCTTGAAGCGCTCACCGCAGAATGCGACCAATTCGGTCGAGACTCGAGAGTGACATTCGCTTACTGTATTATGTTGCGTTCACTCCGATCATGTCCACCATCGATGGCTCAACCGCCGCCCTCGAGTCTCTCTTCGCATTTCTGTCCTATGCTCTAGGCAGTGTCCGTTTTTTTAATAAAATACCTGAATCCCCTGTCGTTGCTCGCTATATCAGGTCTTCCCACCGGAACGAGGTCGCACGGTCCTCGAAATACTCTTGGCCCTCTTTGCCATTCGCACCCTTCTTCAATCCCGTAGCCGCGCAGAAAATGACGAAAGGCACTTTATTCAGTTTCAGAAAGGTCGGTCCGCTGGCCCACGTTGGCCCACGTCCAACGCGACGGGAGGTCGACGAGCTCGTGAACGAATGGACACCAGAACCTCTAGGTGCCCCGCTCACTCCAAAAGGACAATCCGATTCCGCGTCAGTACCTGCGGTCTCTGGTGCAAATGGGCCCAGGCCGAAACTCGCCAACACGGGCAAGCACGTTCTCAATCTTGCCAGCTACAACTTCACGGGCCTGGCCGGCGACGAAGTCATCAAAGTGCGTGCGATAGAGACGCTCCGGAAATATGGTGTCGGTAGCTGTGGTCCTCCTAGGTTCTACGGTACTATTGGTGCGTTTGTGCTGTCGATGCCCATTTACTGTGATGAACGGCTTATGTCCACAGATGTCCACACGAACCTTGAACGAGACATAGCGGACTTCCTCGGTACAGAGGCCTCGATCCTCTACTCCCAGGGGTTCTCGACAATACCTTGTGTGATCTCCGCCTTTGCAAAGCGTGCCAACATCATTGTCGCCGACCGGGGTATCAATTTTACTATCCAGAAGGGCTTGCAATATCGCGTTCTACGGTTCGCTGGTTCGATCACAACAACCTGAAGAGCCTCGAAGACGTGCTCCTGAGCGTCGAAAAAGAACGTCGGAAATGTCGCGGACCTCTGACAAGACGATTCATTGTCACCGAGGGCACCTTTGAGAAGGACGGTGCCATGGTTGATTTACCAAGACTGGTAAACTGTGCGCGATCAGAGACAGTACTGTTGCATTCTGACTAGGTGAATAGATCGAGCTGAAAGACAAGTACAAGTATTGTCTTATTCTCGATGAGAGCGTCTCCTCTGGCACAGTAGGCCGAACCGGACGCGGTCTTACGGAACTCTATAACGTCCCGGTATGCGTATCTTGTTTCGCTTTGTCGTGTGTTGGCTCAACTGAACCGCAAAGACCACGCAAATAGACATGATCATCGGATCAGTTGCCAACACCCTCAACTCATCGGGGGGATTCTGCGTGGGCTCGCGTATCGTCGTGGATCACCAACACATCAACAGTACATCGTTCGTCTTTTCCGCCGCGGTCCCTGCGCTCCTCGCGGTCTCCGCCTCAGAGGGGATCAACATCCTACGGAACACGCCATCGATCCCGAGCACGCTGCAGGAGAACGTGCGCGCGATCCGGGCGGTTCTTGACCGGGTAGAGGCCATCACGATCCCCTCACATCCCACCTCGCCAATCATCCACATCTACCTGCGGTCTGCGGCGACTCTTTCTGCATCCACATCATCAGGAAAAACCTACTTCGATAATTTGTCGATAATTATGATAGGCTAGCGATAAATTATCGATAAATTAGATTATCGTCCATTAGATTAGATTAGATTATATTAGGGTAACCTCCCAATAAATTATCGATAAATTATCAATAATGGAAGATAATCCACAAATAATGGGCAGATAATTATGACTAAATTATCAATAATCAATCTGAGATCAAGGCTCAAGCTCAAGCGCCCAAATTTTCTTCAAATTTCACGGTTTATTCAAATTAAATAATGTGATAATGTAAAGATAGTGTGATGCTAACACTGCACATGCAAGTGGACAAAAAACGGGCAGACAAAAATAGTAAGAAGCCGTAGGGGTATTTGGAAATCACTGTTGACTGTTACAGGTGCGTTAGTTTGTTGAAACCGCTGGTGGGTATGCTCAGTGCTCAGCCTTCAAGATCACCTCCGCCACCGGGTCACTGCCACCGCCGTTGACCTCACTCCCCTCAAGTTGTCAAGTCGGTGTTAGTGTCGTTGCGGCGGGCTGGTAGGCCTTGTGCGCCGTGTTTGGATGGGGTCACGGCGGGGCTTGCAGGGAACGGCTTGCGGGTCTTACACGCAGGTGGGTGTCCTAGTGGGTCTTGCATGTCATGGCATGGCGTCAGTGCAGGTCTTGCGCCGTGGCGGGGTAGTAGTGGTGGACTGGCGAAAGGTGGAGGCGGAGCCAACCTATGGCGAAGCGGCAGAGGCGGGGACTTGCGAGGCTTGAAGCTTGAAGAGGGAGACACGGGATGAGCTTTTTACATGTGCTAGAGAGACAGGGTGCGAGTCAGTGAAAAACAATATGAAACAAAACAAAAAAAAAAAAAAAAACTTATCTTGATGCACAGGGCTGAAGCCCAGCTCCTCATCAGCCACGTGTTCGTGGCCATCATGGTTGTGGGCCGTGTCGCCGGTGTTGGTGTCATCGGCGTCGTCGATGTCGAGTGTTGTTGCCATCGTCCTCGTTGTTGCAGCCATCATCGGTGGCGGTGGGGACTTGTATGCCGCGTTGGTCTTACGTGTCGCGACGGCTTGGTGTTGGGGCAGGTGGGGCTTTCGCGCGGCAGGGTGGCGATGCTGGGCTTGCATGTGACGAGAGGATGGAGGAGGGGCCACGAGCTGACATGGGTGAGCTGCGGTGGTGACATGGCTCTGTAACACCAGTGAAAAACGATGTGAAAAAAAAATTAAAAAATACCAAGGACATCGAAGATCTCCACGCAATTATTCGAGGGTAAAGTCAACACACACCACCTGCGTGAGGTTCGTGCCGTCAGTTTCAAAGAAGAACGAGGGAAAAAATGAAAGAAACTGGCAGACAGACGTCTGTGTTCAACAAGTCAAAAAGTCAACAAGTTATGGTAGAGAAGTCAATCACACCTTCCCACGCCACATATTAAGCCTCCGCCCGACACTTTTTTTCAAAGTCGATTTGAGTGCGTGTTTCAACGCGGCCTGACATCAATGCCAGGCCTTCCCACTGCCACTGCCATGACCACTGGCCTCTGATGCTGGCGCCCCAGTGATGTCACGTCACCAAGATTGGCCGTAAGTCTCTTGAACCCGCTCACCCATCACCCTCATCACCTTCGTCATTACTGTTGTCACTGCCAGTCCCACCATCGCACGGGGACCCTGGGGCCAATCCGAGCCGAAAGCGACGATGGCACCGTACGTGTGTGGGAAGGAGGCAACGAGGCGGGAAAGGATCCCGTGGCCGTGTTTGAAGTTGGGTGTCCAGTGACTTGCGTTGCCTGGAGTGTGGACGGCTCGTCGATCTACGCTGGTGCCCTCGACAATGGGATTCACGTGCGTGTTCCCTCCCTCCATTTTTGACGTGCGCTGCGGCCGACTTGTGTGTTGCGTGCAGGTCTTGGATTTATGAAAGCCAGGAAGAGGTTTCCATGCTGAACGGTCATGTAGACACCCCCACTTGCCTCGCGATATCGCTGAATGGGTCATACCTCCTTTTGCCTTCATTTTCGTTGCAGGTCATTATTCACGATATCCGGCTGTTTGTGCCCTCACCAAACCGCATTCATCGCGTCCTGACTGGCACACCTGCCGGCTTCGAGAACATGCTGCTCAAGGGTGCATGGAGTCGAGAGGGCGGCGCGTCGCGGTCGGGGGCGCTGACTGTACCGTCACAATATGGGGCAATAAGTAGTAACAAGTGCGATGAGGGCGACACAATGACAGCAGCTGGGTGGCAATGACCCCACTGGCAACTGCGATGACCATTGACCAGGACCGCGGCGAGGTGATTCAACAGGCAGTGGTGGTGGCAGCGACCCTGATGACCCCAACCACGATGACAGCAGCAGCGGACAGTGGTCAGGATGGCAGCGGGGACGGTAGGGATGGTGACGGCGATGGGTTCATTTCTTTTTACATGCCCTCAAGCTCATTCGTAGTTTATGTACTTAGTGTGTTTAACCACAGTAATTTGCAAGCTAGCCCTGGCCTATGATTTTGTGAAGCCAGGCCCTCAAGTAGGGATGCCGGGGTGCGGTCCGAAATGGGGTTCGGACCCGAACCGCACCGGACCGCACCCCGGGTTCGGTTCGGTCCGGGGTGCGGTTCCGAGCCCAGCCAGGGGGTCAGGTTCGGGGTTCGCCATTGCTGAGACTGATCTGAACCCGGTCCGGACCGGACTGCACCTCGGACCGCTGGGGTAGTCAAACGCGCAACGACGACAGTACCTCAGGGTACTACACGAAAATATACATTCATTACACGGAATGAAATATCTACAGGTACTACTGCATGTCCACCCCGCGTGCTGCTGCCCGGCCCACCCCTTCGTCGTCGTCGTTGCCATCGCCGTGCTGCACCGTCTCGTCTCGTCGTCGTCGTCGTCACTGTTGTCATTGCTGTTGCTGCACGGTCGTTGCCGTCGTTGTCATTGTCGCCGCACGGTCATCGCTGTCATCGTCGTTGTTGCCGCACGGTGGTCAGCGTCGTCGTTGCTATCACTGTCGCTGCATCGCCGTTGACGTCGCCATCTCAGCACCATCTTGCTGTCGTTGTCGCCATTATCGCCGTGGCTATCGTCATCGGTATCACGGTGCCAGTTTGCTGTCGTCGCGTTGTCGCGATTGCTTTCACGTCGCCGCCTTCGCCTCGCCATTGTGGCCATTGCCATCGTCGCGGCATGAAGATGATCTGCACGAGGATGATTTCCCTCTCTGCGTCCTCAATCTTGTTCGGCTCTGCGACAGCGACTATATGCACGGAAACCGGTTTGCCATTGACCATGTTGATCGCGATGCTCCCCTGGTGGCGCCCGGCATGCGCGAATTGATCTTCTGGCGGCCATCCTTGACGATGCAGTCGACGAGCGGTTGCGTTGTTAGGCGCAGGGCGTGGAGGGACAGTGGCGTGGTTGGGGCCACACGGGGCAGCGGTTTCGCTGTCGACGATAGCGGGTGTTTCGCCAGGGTAGCTGTGTAGGTTTGCAATAGATATTAGCGCGGCGTGACTTGAATGAACTAATACTCACCTATTTGGGCGGTTGCCGTCTCCTCGTCCTCCCTCGTGTCTTCCTTATCGTCGGAGTCTGTACAGGTTGCGGGGCGCCCCAGTGGTGGTGGCATAGTGGTGGTAGTCGAGGTCGGAGTGGTATGTGGCGTCGTTGTCGTCATCGTGGTTGAGGTCAGACGCGGCGTGCGTCGGAGGGGTCGCCAGCGGCATCGAGATCTCACTCAGAGAGCCTCTGAGTGGCGGTATCAGGGTTGGGGTTCCGTGCGACGAGCCATCGTCACGGCTAGGAGCCCACGCTGACGCCGCACGCTCCATAACAGGGAGAAGACGGCGAGCACGACAACGCCAAAGAAGGCGCCTGGCGTAGCTCGTCGGCTTGCTCGTCGGCTTCAGCCCTGCGTGTGGATGTGGCACTAGCGAATACCGATGCCGTACAGATTTGGACTTCACAAGTTTGTTGCAGCAGTAAGTTAGTAGGGGGGCATCATACAACTTACTGTAGTACAGTCACGGTGGGGTAGTCACAGTGCACGTTCAAAAAAAAGAACAGATAGTCGCGCAAGAAGTCGCGTGATTTGTTGATTGATCTGATCGTGGGAAGGTTCCTTCGCGTTCTCGTTCTCTTTCCGAGTCTCTCGCCCCGCCTTCGTCAGTTCATCTCCATCACCGCTCCTTGAGACTTGTACGTCAAAGGTAGCAATGTCAACATCCTTACAATTTCACCACATATCTATTCTCCCCCTGAGGAAGCTAGGATGCTACCGCTTGACGTGCAAGCCTTGCCTTGGAGGGAAAAAAAACATGAGTTTTAATCTTTGTAGCGCTACAACGTACTGACCTTGATTGTAGGCCTTTCCACTGCTACACAACTGCCATGGCACCACGCCCCACGGCCACAGCCATCCCCTGACGTCATGTCCTTTGATGCTGCCACCCGAGTCATCGCCAAAGTGCGGTTTCGTGAGCATGTCCACAAGACACACCAACGGTGCCATTCCCAACGAGTTGATAATATGCCGACATTCTGACATGGATTGTATGATAGGTCCACATGACTACCTGGCACAACCCCCTGCCATTGTCGACATCACTCAAATCGTTCGCGCGGACTCCCAACCATGCGACTGCCACCTCCAACCCGTGTGCCCATAACAACGCAGCCACAGCAAGGCTTGCCCAATGCAAGTGACGGTGACGACTGAGGCAACGGCAACGAGATGGCAGTGGCCACAGTGGTGAGCGATGATGGTGATGAGAAGGCAATGGTGACGCCTTGGGTGACGCTGGCAGCAAGGCGATACTGATGATGATGGCACAGCGGCACCAACAACGACAGCAAGGTGATTCGACGACGATAACATTGGTAGTAGCAGTGACGATGACATGACGGTGACAGCGATGGCGACGCAACGGCGAAGGGGGTTGGGTGGCAGCCCGCGACAATGGCGACAGATGATGTGGCGACGGGACGGTGCAGTGTGGTGATGGCGATGGGATGGTGCGGTGGCAGCAACGCGACAGCAGTGATGAAGGGTGGGCAGGCTACTGAGACACAGTGGGGCGGTAGGCAGGGCTTTCGTGTGGCTAGCTATGGTACCTGTGATATTTTATCTTCCGGAGAGCTGGCAGTACATCGGTACGGGTGCGGGTAGAGTAGATGTAGATTTTTAGTAATTTATTGAGGTTTTTTGAGGTTTTTTGCTTGGGTTCGGGGTTCAGTTCGGGGTTCGGCCCGCACCGGACCTCTTAGAGGTTCGAGGTTCGGCCTGAGAGCCCGAACCGGACCGCACCGGACCGCGGCAACCCTACGGGCCTCAAGCCAGGCAGCAAATCACTAGAGTCCGTGAACCAGTATTTACATACATCAGATTTTTGTCGTAACTCTCCCTTGAATTTCCCATTATCATTATCTCATAAGCGATTATGTGAATTAGTGCCAATTACTAGCGATTATTGTCAATTACTAGTACACTATCCGCATTATCCAAATTATTATTAATTTAGCGCCATTATCTCTGGCTAGCGCGGGAGATTTTTCCTGATGACTCATCCGCGTCTGTGAAGTCGCTGAACCCTGCGACCCCTGCGCCGCGCGATGCACCGACGTTTGATATCGCGGGCGAGGAGCCTGCTGCAGGACATCGTGAATGAGGCACTCGCGCAGGGGGTGTAGACCACTCGGGCGCGGCGGCTGCGCGGGCAAGAGCTGGTGGAGGCGCGCCCGAGCATCCGGCTCGCTGTCACGGCCGCGTTGTCGCGCAAAGAATGCGAGCGCGCCGCTAGCGTTATCAAGGCCGCTGTCGTGAAGGTGCTCACGAGGCGCAAATGAGTGCGCCTGCTACTGATCCGGAGCTCTCCCGTCATGCTTTTCTCCCACCCTTTACACTTTATATCACCTCAGGTAGAGCGCTACAGTATCTCTATCACAGTAATGTGTGCAGGATCAGTCAGGGAATAATCGAACGCTTGTCGCTGAGTCGTGTGAACTGCGGTCCATTTGCAAGTCGTGCTTCTCTGCATGCATGGGATCGAACATCGCCCTTTATGGGTACAGTATACATGACTCACGGGGTATCGATGACAGGGAACGTATTCTGTGAGGTTCGTCAACTCATCAATTTTTCAGCAGCGCTACTTCCGGCTTCAACTAGCAGTTCTACAAAGACTTGTGGTATTCATACATTTCTACAGTCGGTAACTGAAACGTGAACGTATAAGCTATGGCTGAGCCACAGCACCATGTTCGAACAGCAGCGTCGTCATTTCTTGGTGTTTGGCAACTTGGAATGGCGTCCTGCCCTGCCCGTCCTTCTCATCTGCGTTCGCTCCGTAACTGAGTAGCAATCGAGCGACCTCGAGTAACCCCCGGGATGAAGCTTTATGTAACGGAGTCGAGCGCTTCTTGTCACATGCATTTGGGTCCGCCCCATGTTCCAGCAGTCACTGCATGATGACGACCCTCCTTCCCTCTGGACAAAGAATTGAATACCTCGTGTAACGGAGTTTCGCCATCGTCACTGCGCGAGTTGATGCCTACACTGTGTCCGAGTAGCATGTGGACAGCCCGAGTTGCGCATTGATTGCTGCCGCGTGCAGCGGTGTCCGTCCGGCATACCCCGGAGCATTTGAATCTGCGCCGTGATCAAGCAGCCACTGCATGATATCAACGCGTCCATTGCATGACGCAGTGTAAAGCGGAGTCCTCTCGTAGTGACCTCGGACATCTACGATCGCACCGTGCTTGTGGAGTAAATTCGCGACATCGAAGTGTCTCTTGTACACAGCTGCCGGAAGCGGGGCCAGGAGGCGACCACCGCCCGCATTTACTTGTTCGGGATGCTTCATAATCAGACGTTCTGCCAGATCGTAAAATCCACGGAATGCGGCATAGTAAAGCGGGGAACCGACGCCACGTGGCGCGCCATGCGAGAACAGGTCCCAGTGTTCGTCCATGTCGTGCACCCGGAGCCACGCAGCGAAATGTGGCTTCGAACTGTCGACTAGATCCCATCGCGTACGTGTGATGACACCTTCTCGAATCGTGCATAGTCCACCCAGTATCGAGCAGCGTATTCGACCAGAGGGAACCCTTCGGCATCAGCGTGTTCGTCCAGCCGGAGTAGTGTCCCCAGGCATGCCTGCGCCAGGATCGTATGCGCCGCCTCCAGATCGATATGAAACCGCGAAACATCTTCATCTGACTGTGCGAGACGAGGTGACGTAAGGTATTCTTTCACCGAAAAGTGCGAGAATTGCACCACCAGCGAACCACGATTACGGACGATCGTGATCAAACTTGAACATGTCGAAAGTACCGCCTCCTCTTGATCGTCCCAACGCCAGTCATCCTTCAACTTCGGAATCCCTCCCGAGCTCGACCCTTGAAAAGCGAACGCCAGCAGTTCCGCGAGCTCCTCGACTCGAAGAGGCCGGACAGCTACAGCGAGGCACTGTAAAAGACGATGGGCGTTATCCTTTTGAGCCTTATTAATGCCCCTCAATATCCGCTCGTATGTCTCGTCCAGGGACTCAGGTAATTCATTAAGAAATTGACGGAGGTTCGATGGGAAGCAATGTTGCAGCGTGTCCAACTGGCAATATACCCATCTGAACCTGTACGACAACATAAGAAACCGCTGTTAGTTGGCTGTTAGCACAGTATAATTTGATGCTCTCACATTCCGTCAGCTCGTTCTGTCAGCGTCTCGATTACTAGATTTCTATCATCCGCTCTCCATCTCCTCATCGCCGTACTCGGAGACGAGTTGACGACGTTCCGAACGTAGTTGACAATGTCCGTTTGTTGACCAGTTTGATTGTGTAGGGAAACTGAACGAGACGCCAGCGGGTCGAGGACAGCACGGATGTCAACTTCTGGGCGACTCGTCGCGCAAGGTCCACCACAAACGGGCTGACTGATACGAGTCCATGACTAATTACAACTTACTAACCGAATCATTGCAGTATAGTAAGCATCATCCACATTCACGACCGTGACACGAGCCCCTATGAGTCTGAAACAAGGCTGGCAGCGCATGAAATAATGGAAATGTGTAGAATGAATAACAGAACTTAGCAGAAGAATGTATGGGTCCTTCATAGTCTCCAAAGGCCGCCGCGAGCGAGCGCGGCAGAAGGTTCGGGTCGGCCGGGTCGAGCGTGCCAAAATAATGCAACATCCGAGAGATTAATTGTCGCCAAAGCTTCGCCGGCACCATGGAGAGCACTTTCAGCAGGTGAGAGAGTTTCAGAGCCGGTAGCGACGGTGGAACAAGTAGGGTTCGTGGGGTCCTGGGGTAAAGAGGGCTTCTCAGCTTCTCCAGAAGGCGAGTCGTTGATTTTAATCGATTGGAGATCGGGGGCATTGATGGGCGAGATCGGATAGGAAATTGTGTTCGGTGACAGAGTGACTGACAAGTAGAGCGTGACCAGCTGGACCGATTGTCCAGCCTGTTTGTCACCGTTGTTGGTGAACACAAAAGGAGTGTCTATCACCCGAGATGTTAGCTAGTCGAACAATGAAGCAAGGTTTCTAACAAAAGACGAAAGTGAAACGAACCAGTTTGGGATTCGACAGGTATCATTTCATGCGTCCCAATAAGGGTGTCTCGACGTGCGAACCGTTTCGCATAAAGACATAGTATAAGAGGTGTAGACGGTTGTAGAATGCTGAACAGATCTCTCAGCCGAAGAAGAGGACTATAAAGCTATGCCTTACAAGGCACCAAGGCTCTCGCCCCACCTTGACGTCCGCCCCTTAACCGAAACACTTGGTGTCTTCTTTTCTGTCGCCTGACTGGCGACAGTAACAAATAACTTCAGGCCAAAAAGATTCTTGAGATTAGGAACATTGTGGGCCCGGAGGACTGAAAAAGAAATTAAAATGCTTATCGGGGAATCAAGAGGTCAGGGTTCAAGTACATACCCGTCACCTCAACACAGAGCTGAGATGGGCCTCCCTGCGGTTCGGTGTCTGGAGGGCTTTCCAAGGACCGTCCTTGAACGAGTACTGGAACACGTGTATTTTGCGATGCTGAGGGACCCGGGCTGGAGTAGTAGGTCACTATCAAGTCACAGGTGAATGGCCAGTTAAACGCACGAATTCGAGAACATTTTCCGGTCTTGTGCAGCGGCCATACTGGATGCTTGTTTGTGTTTAGAGTCGTACAGTATAGTTAGAGTGTCGGGGTGTTATATCCTCTTCGCCCCAACACGTCACCCCTGATGCAGGCTTGATGCATCGCATGATGGTCGAACGCGATCAGATCATACGTCGACTTCATCAGTAAAAAGTGGCACGCCATATACAGCGAGTTGCATAAAAACTGTCCCCTGCCTTTTTTTAGTCAAGAGCGGGGTTCATAGTTACAGTAAGTGGACGGGGAAATTCTGAAATTGGGCTATCATACGAAATTTATGGAATAGGTTATTTATTATAGGTATCTTGAAAAAATAGGAAAATAGGATTGTATCTGCGTTGCTATCGGCACTGCCACTTGCTGTGCCACTGGCATCTCCGAGCGTGCCCTTCAACAATGGTCTGCCAGTACCTCAAGGAATTGTCAGTGGCCTTATCAATGTCCCTTCAGGAACTGCCAGTGCGTGATTCAGAAATCCATCAGTTCATTGGGGTCAGTGCACGGTTGTTCAAGAGGTTCCATAGCGCATCACTGGCACAGTTCCCCACCATGGTTGCGCGTGCTCACTGCCAGGTAGTTCTACCCGAGGCAAACCCATGCCCTTAGCACAACTCGTGGGTAGTAACGTGTCTTTTGAATCTCTTCAACCTCGTGTGTCTCGGGGGAACGTGTAGTGTGAGCTCACCAATGCCAGACCGTATTCGGAGAGCACATCAGAGTTCTTGGGTCTCCCGTTCATACTTATTGCGCCACATTCCCAACCCCTCTAGCTCGCAACTTGAATTCGCCCCTCTAGCGGCGTTAACCCCTTGTCAATGTTGTCATTGTCCACTGCTTCCTTCATGGACCACAACTCAGGTATCGTCTTCCCCAACCCCTATACGGCCCCTGGCAAGTGCACCTCAACGCACGATAATACGCCCAGCACATGGCTGACTAGGTAAAACACCCTTTCTGTGTATTTTGTTACTTGCCCGCACCACTCCGGAGACCGCTCTTTCCCGCGCTTCGGCCAATTCAGGCCCTCTACTGTTCTACCTCCGAGTCTCCCTCAACTTGGCAACCTCGCTTCTGTGGTCCCAAAATCTCCTGCACCATAGATCCCAATCTCTGGTTGTTGGAACGTGATAAGTACGTAAGGACCTTATCTATAGCAGTTACGACACTACGATAGTATAGTTTCCTATTACGGTAGTCAGGATACGTACTATAGCGGGCGCAATACGCCCTCTGAGAAGGAGAAGCCCTATGGCTATCTCGAAGTGGTAGTTTACATCAGGCGTGTGTAAAAACGCGATATTGTGGACGCCTGTACTCATCACTTTTACGCAAATGGTCAGGGTAGGACCATAGAGTATAAATATCCTCCCATGGGGAGGGAGGCGAATAGACATTCACTCTCTTACTCACTTGTGCACCCTCTCCACCGCTATAGTCTCTCAACCTACTCAAAGGTGAGAACACCATTCCTGTTAGCTGCGTGCATTGCTGCGCAACAGGTTATGGGCCCTGCTACAGGGTTTGCCGTCGCACTCTTTGACAGAGTTGCGCCTTGCGGTCACCGCCCACTACGATGCAGCCTTTGCAAAGAGGTGCTCGTACGGTTGTAGGCATTAGACTCAGGGAGGCACCCTGGCTAATAGCAACCCAGTATTGTACTCTTGAGGAGTACGCAGACTTGGCCAATCGCCTATCTAAACAAGGCTCTACAACGACTCCAATTAACTTTGGAGCTGCCGTGTAGCTTAACCTTGGGGTGACGTCGAGCAGGATAGTCCGACGACCGGCGTTTGTGATGCAAACGTCGAAATGGGTGTTGCCCATTCTGTTGGAAACAGCCTAATATTGGGCTATTGTCACGCTGCGTATGTACGGCCATGTAGCCGTGCCAGCGTTGGCAATTCTTTTTGATTCACTCAGTATTGTTATTATAATAACGCAATGCTGACGTTCTCAAAGCCAACAGATTAACCAACTATGTCCTCTCAACTCACCACACTTGTCCCCGTCTTCGATGGCTCTAACTGGGCCACTTGGTCTAAGCAGATGACTGCTTTCTTTATGTCGCAAGGGCTTTGGGGCTTCGTCGATGGCTCCATTGCTCAACCTCCCGTCGCCGATGTCGCTGAGAGAGCAGCCTGGAACCGGAGCGATGAGATGGCAAGGGGTAATCTTACCCTTCGCCTCTCGCCCGCTGTACAGCAGGCAGTTACTGGGAATTCTTCCCAAGCGCTCTGGGACTCCGTGAAGGACCGGTACGGTGCGGTCTCTATGCCCCGCATCTACAAGGACTTCAAAGAGGCGATCTCTATTCGTTTCAACACGAATCAGCATCCCGCTCCTCAGTTTGAAAAGATGGCTGCCGCCTTTGCTCGGCTTGGAGCAATTACTGTTGGGACTGGTGCTAATGCTACCACTCTCGCCATACGCCCACAGCTGCAGGCACTTGTTGCCATGTCCGCTTTGCCCCAGAAATGGGAGCACTTGATTCCCGTCATGTGTAATAACTTACCATTGGCGGATCTCAAACTCGAAACCGTATCGGCTTGTGTTGAAAGCCAGTACGAAACCGAGTCGAACCGCGGACAGCACAAGGCCGCTCATAACGCGCAGAAGCTTTCTGCCGTTAAGCGGAAGCGCGCGGACCCTCGCTTTTCAAGGCAGGGTTCGTCGCAGCAGCAGTCTGGCGCCCCCGGCCCGTCTACCCAGCAGCAGCCTTCAGGCAGCGCGGAGGACGTGGTTCCGGGCGAGGCAAGCCTAAAGGGAAAGGCAAGCAACCTGCCCGTGCTCCTCAGCACTCGCATATTGCCTCTGTCGCCGCACTAGCCCCCCCTACCTCCCACAAGGTGACTCATATTGGGTCATCTGGTGTCTCCACACGAACCGAAGTCGAATCCTCTTCACCTCAGAGGACTTCTGGCTTCTTTCCCTCCGTCAATAAGGCATTGACGCTCGCTGAACGGCTGGATGTACCCGCTACAGTCCAGACCGTAAAGACGCTTGAGCAGCGCTTTGCCGATATTGACGCGCAGATGCGTCCCCGCATTAATCGGTTCATGGACGAGGAGTACGACTCCGACGTCGACATCGACATGTCGCAGCAGCCTTCGGGCAGCGCACAGTCGATCATGAACCTTGACGGGTTAGACGACACGGAGATATTCGGTGAGCATTCTAATGCTCTCCAACTTGACTTATCGGATCTAATGATAAGCGATGGGGGTTCTGATAAAGAAAACCGCGCCCCCACGCCTCCTTACGTTAATCCAGCTTCAATTGTCGAAGCAACAGTCAGGTGGGCTACTACTGGCGAAAGGCCGCTTCCCACACATCCCTCGATCACGTTCTAACGAACAAATCGAACGGATTTGGCGTAGCAACCAACAGTACCTATACGATAACGGTTTGCCAACGGACCCCCGTTTTGGCACCCTTATCTCTCCGGCCGCCTCTGGCCGCTCGCTGACACCGGAGTCGTTCTTGACCGGACCGGACACAGAGATCCTTGATTGGGGATCTAACGATGAAGAAGAGTACGTCTTCTCTTCGCTTTGCGCATCACATGCTGATAACGTTGCAGTATTAGCCCTGCCCCCAAAAAGTCTAAGTGGGGCAAGTTCCAATTGTAACGGTTACGTATATCTACGGGCATCGCATGTAATAGTACCGAAGTCTCTCGATTTGTACACAAATTGCAGCGCTCTTCTCGATTCTTTTGAGTGTGAGCATAATGAGTACTTCAGTCAATGCGCAGAATGCTTGAAGCGCACTCAAATATGTGGCTCCTTGACTCAGGAGCATCAGCACATTTCACTAATAAACTTAGTGACTTCATCGACTATAAGCCAACTGCTAAGTCTGACAGGATTCCTGTAAAGACAGCAGCTCATACGCTATATGTTGAAGGAACTGGAACTGTCTTGCTTGAGCATTACATCGCAGACAAACTCGTGACCACACGGGTATATCCGGTTCTATACATCCCTTCTATGAGCACGCGTCTTCTATCTATGGGAGTCTTCTTACAGCAAGGTTTGCGCGTTTTGGGGAATTCGCAGCATATTAACTTGCTACGTAAAAACAAAAAGATTGTCCAATGTAAACCCCTTCTTCACGGACAATCATTATATTGGCTAGATGCCTCTATATCTACTCTAACTGAGTCGCTTATTGCGAACCAGTCCGCGTTACTAAACGTAGACTATGACCTTATGCATCGTCGCCTCGGACACCCATCCAAAGAGGTTCTAAGACGAGCTAAGGAAAACACTAAGGGCTTTCCAGAAGGGATTACCATTCCCGCCTCTGATGTAATATGTCCTGGTTGTGCGCAAGGCAAAATGCCTGCTGCCTCGCATCCTCCGTCTGATACAAGGGCTAAAGCCTCTTTCAATCGGATTCACTCTGATTTGAAAAGCTTCCCTATACCGTCATACCACAAATACAAGTATTTTATCGTCTTCTTCGACGATTATACTTCGTTTGCTTGGATCACTCTTTTACGGGATAAAGCCTCCGCTATTACTGCTTTAAAGCAGTGGCTTGCGCTAATTAAAAATCAGTTCAGCGCTACCATAAAAGAATGGATGTCCGATGCCGGCGGTGAATACAAATCGGATGCCTTCCTAAAGCAGCTTAAGGATGCCGGCATTACAGTGCTACAGTCTGCGCCACATACGCCACAGCAGAATGGGCGCGCTGAGCGCTTCATGCGCACTATAATGGACAAAGCTCAGGCTATGCGCCTTGATGCTTGTTTACCACAGAGTTGGTGGGAATTTGCAGTCCAACACGCTGCACATTGTTACAATAGAACCCCCATAAGTCGCCTGCAATGGCAGACTCCTTACAAACTATTACACAATGAAGTCCCTGATATATCCCATCTTAGAGTATTCGGGTGCGGTGCTTATGTGCATATTCCAGAAGCTCGCCGGGTGAATAAACTTTCTCCCAAGAGCGAGCTGATGATCTACCTTGGTAGAGGAGCTGGAATGAAGGCTGATGTCTTCATGCGCACACCGAATACCTTGTTCTATTCAGACAAGGCACTCTTCGATGAAGCTCTATTTCCTAGATGTCCTAAGGACAATTCTAGACGTGAGCCCCGTGGTGTAACTCAGTTAGATGAAACAGTTCCTAATGAGCTGTCTAAAGACGATACCACTCCTGGTGATGATGACGACCTACCACCTGAGCCTCCTATCAAAAAAGGGAGAAGCGCTCCCCAGCCGGCCGCTGGACCCCCTCCTAGTAGTCATACTAGAGGGCTTGGATCGCAGCTACCTCCGCCTTTACCCCCGCATCCAGTACCTGGTCCTAGTGAACCTAGGAGATCGGGGCGTATAAGGAAACCAGTTACTCGTCCTGATAATGTCTATGGAGATAGGCCTCCTACTACGATTATTCGAGACATTGCGCGGACTCGCACATGGCGACAATTGACACAACCGCAGCAGGGTAGCTCCCAGCAGCGTTCACGTCAAGAACAGACGGCCTCAGGTGATGATCCTGACCCAGCCGATTCTGATTCTTCCATTGCGCAGAGTGATAATCCGCATGATTCAGACGAAGTAGATCAGCAACTTCTGATCCGCCTAGCTCAGGAAGGGGGAGTCAAATTTCTAGATCTTCTGCTCGCCAAAGCAGTTTCACCATTGGATCTAGAGTCACCTGATACCTCTAATATTCGTGAATGGACCTATCGGGACATTCTCCAAATGCCAAGTGAACCCCAGGAGGAGTGGCGTAATGCGTGCAAAGAAGAGCTTGCCTCTCTTCGCAAACGCAGTGTCTATGATCTTGTTAACCCGCCGAAAGGCAGAAGGGTGATCAAGAATAGATGGGTATTCGACTTAAAGTCGGATGGCCGAAAGAAAGCCAGGCTAGTCGCCAAAGGCTTTTCACAGGTTGAAGGCATAGACTATGACGAAATATTCTCGCCAGTGGTACGGTTTGAGACCGTCCGGATGATGCTCGCGCTCACAGCGCTGAAGGAATGGCACATCTCCGGACTTGACGTCAAAACTGCCTTCCTGTATGGAGACCTCGATGAGGAACTCTACATGGAACAACCTGAAGGGTTTAAAGACCCTAGCCAACAAAACAAAGTCATGCGCCTTAGGAAAGCTATTTACGGACTTAAACAAGCTGCACTCGCTTGGTGGAGAGCGCTGGATAAGTCTATGAGCTCTCTTGGCTGCACACGACTTCAATCAGACTCAGGTCTGTTTGTGAATGAAGACAAAACAATCGTAGTTATTGTTTATGTCGATGACGTCCTCTTCCTTGGAAGAAGTAAAAAGGACATAGCATCCCTGAAACGACGCTTTATGGAGATATGGGAATGCAGAGACTTGGGTGATACCAAAGAGTTTCTACGCATGCGCATACTACGTTCTAAGGGTAGAATCCTGATAGATCAGCAGGATTACCTTCAGAAAGTGCTGCAGCGTTTTAATCTGATTAACGCCAAATCAGTCCCTACCCCACTACCGGAAGGGTATCATCCAACCCCTAATAAGGGTACTGCGACCCCAGCGCTCCGGGCGTCATACCAACAAGTGATAGGATCTCTCCTATACATTATGATTGGTACGCGACCTGATATCGCCTATGCTGTTACAAAAATGGCACAGTTTGCTGCCAATCCCACCGAGGACCACATGAAGCGTGCACTTTACATTTGCCGCTACTTACTTGGTACCTCGAATTACGCTCTAGTCTTTGACGGCAAAAGCGATGGTGGTATAATAGCATATGCAGATTCTGATTGGGCTTCTGACCCGATCACCAGAAAGTCCACTACGGGCTACTTAGTAAAGATGGCTAATGGAGTGTTCTGCTGGAACTCAAGAGCGCAGAAGTCTATCGCGCTCTCGTCCACTGAAGCAGAATACATGTCGCTGTGTGATACAAGCAGACAATTGGTCTGGATTCGCTCGCTCTTTAGTGAGCTTGGAATAAACCTCGGACCTATTCCATTATGCGGAGATAATCAAGGCTCCATATTCTTATCTTCTAATCCTGTTCAGGAGAAACGGATCAAACATATTGATCTACGTCACCATTACATTCGTGATGTGATCCGTGAAAAGAAGATAGAATTGTTCTTCATTGAAGGAGCTGAGAACCCCGCCGATCTTTTTACTAAGAATCTGGGTCGCATTAAGTTCCTTAAATTCAGGGAACAGCTAGGGCTAGAGTTTGGCTCCTCGCCACTCATACAGAGCACGGCTGAACCAGGAGATCCGTGATGGAGATGGAGATCTCTGATGGTAACTCGTGAAGGAAAGCGTGAAGGGACTTTTGTGTCCCATGTACATCGCTGTACACCGCTTCCTCTAGAGGAACATATGTTTCTCTACGACCTCCGCGTCCATCGGTTCTTCTTTAGCTTTGAGAAGAAGAACTTCACGAGCAACCGTCTCCTCAGTCATGGAACGATGTCGCTTTCGTAGCAGACACCTGGCTCTAAGCCCTTCATCGAACTTCCAGAAGGGAGTTCGTACGTCCTGACCCTAACGGGGCCACAAGTTGGCAAACGTCATTGATGATAGCATTCACAACCTGATGAGACGTGTTAGAGACAGTGTCTCCTCTCTCATCGACTCTTATGCAACCCTCACTATAGCTCAGGCTTGTGAGGACGCTGCTATTTGCTTAGATGCGCTTTAATTAGCTGCACTAAGCAAGGGGGAGTGTTGGAACGTGATAAGTACGTAAGGACCTTATCTATAGCAGTTACGACACTACGATAGTATAGTTTCCTATTACGGTAGTCAGGATACGTACTATAGCGGGCGCAATACGCCCTCTGAGAAGGAGAAGCCCTATGGCTATCTCGAAGTGGTAGTTTACATCAGGCGTGTGTAAAAACGCGATATTGTGGACGCCTGTACTCATCACTTTTACGCAAATGGTCAGGGTAGGACCATAGAGTATAAATATCCTCCCATGGGGAGGGAGGCGAATAGACATTCACTCTCTTACTCACTTGTGCACCCTCTCCACCGCTATAGTCTCTCAACCTACTCAAAGGTGAGAACACCATTCCTGTTAGCTGCGTGCATTGCTGCGCAACACTGGTACTCTCTTTTGTATTTATATTATGTATCTACAACTTTGAACCAGTTAATCTCAGTGTCTTTCCCCCAGGATTTCAGAGCTTTATAGGCTCATTGTGCTTTCTTCTCTGCGTTCCCGAGGGTTTCGGACCTTCGTGTGCCCTTAGAAATTCTATACCGACGCGTCCCCGACCAAGGCGGATCCCTGTACGAAGTTACGTGCTGTGCGGAGGACTGCACGACTGGTTGCGTGCTTCATACCTCCACGAACCCAAAGCAGCTTGAGTCACGGTACCAGATGAATGGCTTCCCTCACTGAGACGTCGACGCAAGGCATAAAGGATCCAGTAGCTTTTCTAAAAGATAGTATTATCATGAAGCGAAGCACTCACCAATGCCGATATGTCCTGTGATGACAGCTGAGACAGCTAATATCTCTTTCAGATCAGATTTCAGATACTCTTTTCAACAATTTCGATGTACTCCTGCCAGTGGCGAATCCAGACCTTTTCTATACCTGGGATACCAATATGGAGAACGTAACAACCAGGGTCAATCTCGTCGCCCTCGCCCCCTCCTGCGTTTTCGTCCGCGTCCATGTTCATGGATTTGTTCACAAGTGCCATGCACTCTCTTCGGCTTCCGTACTGCCACCTGAGGCATGCACTGGCAGCATATGGTAGTCCTCTGACTTTGGGAAAGCGGTCCACTCCCAGTACGTGGGGAGAATGTGATTAGAACGGTGACGAGCCTCAAGTTCTGCCAATTTCAACTGGTCCTCGATAATGAGAGCGATGACTAATCTACGCCACTCATCATCCATCTCACCCCGGCCCGCCCACTGGTACCCATCGTGACCTCTATCTAGGTTTGACAAAGGTTTGATTGAAGAGGGCATCTTGGCTTTGGCTGCAACTGAGAGCGCCGCAAAATGCGACTAACTCGGTCGAGAATGAGACTCACGCTTATGTTGCGTTCACTCCAATCATGTCCTCCACCATCGATGGCTTAGCCTCCGTGCTTTGGCCTCTCTTCGCATTTCTGTCCTATGCTCTGATACAGGCAGGGTCTGTTTTTATAAGATACCTGGGTCTCATATCATCGCTCGCTATATCAAGTCTTCCCACCAGAACGACCCCGGTCGCACGGTCCTCGAAATACTCTTAGCCCTCCTTCAGTCCCGTTACCGTAACGAGTCCGACTCCCGTACCCGAGCAGACATCGGCGAAAAGCACTTTATTCACTTTTCAGAAAAGGTTAGTCTCTGAGTTTCTCCACTGGCCCACACTAACCCACATTCGACGCGACAGGAGGTCGACGAACTCGTGGATGAATGGACCCCAGAACCTCTAAGTGCCCCACTCTCTCCAGAAGAACAATCCGATCTCGCGTCGGTGTGCGTAGTCTCCGGTGCAAATGGGCCTCGGCCGAAACTCGCCAACACGGGCAAGCAGGTTCTTAATCTTGCTAGCTACAACTTCACGGGCCTCGCTGGCAACGAAGTTATCAAAGTGCGTGCGATAGAGACCCTCCAAAAATATGGTGTCGGTTGCTGTGGCGCTCCTGGGCACTACGGTACTGCTGGTGCGTCAGTGCTGTCGATGCGCGTTTGCTGTGATGAACGGCTTAGGTTTGCAGATGTCCACGTGGATCTTGAGCGCGATATAGCGGACTTCCTCGGTACAGAGACCTCGATTCTTAACTCACAGGGATTCTTGACAATACCTTCCGTGATCTCTGCATTCGCAAAGCGTGGCGACATCATCGTTGCCGACCGGGGCATTAAATTTGCTATCCAGAAGGGCTTGCAGATTTCGCGTTCTACAGTTCGCTGGTTCGATCATAATGACCTGAAGAGCCTCGAGGACGTGCTCCTGAGTGTCGAAAAAAATCGTCAGAGACGTCGCGAACCGCTTACAAGACGATTCATTGTCACCGAGGGCATCTTTGAGAAGGATGGTGCCATGGTCGATCTACCAAAACTGGTAAGTTGTGCGTGATCAGAGACAATACCGTCGCATTCTGACTAGTTGAATAGATCGAGCTGAAACACAAGTACAAGTATCGTCTTATTCTCGATGAGAGCATCTCCTTTGGCACCGTGGGACAAACTGGACGCGGTCTTACGGAACTCTATAACGTCCCGGTATGCGTCTCCTTTGTTTCGCTTTGTATTGTGTTTACTCAACTCAACCGTTCAGGCCACGCAAATAGACATGATCGTCGGATCGGTCGCCAACGGCCTCAACTCGTCAGGCGGATTTTGCGCAGGCTCGCGTATCATCGTGGACCACCAGCGCAGCAACGGCACAACCTTCGTCTTCTCCGCAGCGGTCCCGGCGCTCCTAGCGGCCTCCGCGTCGGAGGGGATCAACATCTTGCGAAACACGCCATCGATCCTGAGCACGCTGCAGGAGAACGTGCGCGCGATCCGGGCGGTTCTTGACCGGGTCGCGGCCATCACGATCCCCTCGCATGCTGCATCGCCAATCATCCACATCCACCTGCGTTCTGCGGCGACGCTTTCTGCATCCACATCCGCGTCTGTGAAGCCCCCGGACCCTGCGATCCCCGCGCCGCGCGATGCGCCTTCGTTCGACATAGCGGGCGAGGAGCGCCTGCTGCAGGATATCGTGGATGAGGCACTCGCGCAGGGTGTGTGGATCACCCGCGCGCGGCGGCTGCGTGGGCAGGAGTTCGTTGAGGCGCGTCCGAGCATCCGGCTCGCTGTCACGGCGGCGCTGTCGCGCAAAGAGTGCGAGCGTGCCGCTGGTGTCATCAAGGCCGCCGTCGTGAATGTGCTGACGAAGCGCAAATGAGTGCGCCTGCGGCCGATCAGGAGTCACCTAGACACGCGTCGCGCACCGTCAGTGACTACTTGGACTTTTTCATCAACGCATTGCACTCTGTCGCCGATATCCTCTACTTTGTCGCGTATATCCTCCATTTTTCCACCCACATCGTCTATTTTATCACCGATGTCGTCTAACTTGTTGCCCACGTCATCTACCTTGTCGCCCACGTCGTCTACCTTGTCGCCCATGTCGTCCACTTTGTCGCCTATGTTGCCTAATTCGTCCGTCACCTATGTCGTCTACTTTGTCACCCATGTCTTCCACCCTGCCGCCCATGTCTTCTACCTGACCGCGTATGCTCTCCACTCTACCGCCGACTACTTTCACGTCGTCATGGACAATGTGGGTGATCTTCAGGACCTCTCCAAGCGCCATTCGAGCCTCTTGCGTCAATCGGTCCAGCTTCTTGACCGCATCCTCCAAATCAGCCCTTCCAGCCAACTTCTTCAGGAACTCTTCTACACGTACTTCAGTAGAGACCAATAAGACAGTCAATCGGAAACTCACTTGCTGATCCCCGCCTTAGCTCTTTCGTCGCAATCCCAAATATCGTAAGTACTTCCGCCATTATCTCCGTGATTATCTCTGTCATCGCCGTAGTCGGCGTCACCTCTGTGTAAGTTTCGAGTCGTTTGAAAAAGAACCCTATGCGTTCGAAGAGCTCTGCGAGAGCGTCTTTACTCGCCGCAACATCCTTGGTCGTCTATAAGAGTTCCAGCATCAGAACGATCTGCGTGAAGAATAGATAGGATACTTGCTGAAAGAAAGACACCGATGCCTGCAAAGATCACTTTTGCAGGCGAAAATACTTGGAAAACATAGATCAGAAAGGTTTCCATTAGCTCGATGTCGAGACTTACCAGACTGGCGCCTTCAGAGACGGCGGCTGAAAACGCGTACAGGACGTTTATAGTTGGGATCAGCCACATTGTCAATCTCTCATCGCCACTGAGCTTGGTCGAATTCCCGAACTTGGTCTCGAAGCAACGCAAGGATGGCGCTGGTTGAGTCGCATGATTGCAACTGGGGGGCCAGTGAGTGTGCGAGAAGGTCCTTCTTGGTCTGCTTTTGATACGATTTCAGGGCAGCTTGGAAAATGGCTTGGAAGCGTGAGGAAGCTGCAGCCGTGGTCGGTATCTGGGACATGACAGGAGTGTCGACTGTGGAAGAAGTTGCCATATGGGGAGGACGATCCGCCTACAGGTGAGGACGGGAACGAGGAACGCTGTACTATAACACCGCCTCACTGGCAGGGCCAGGCACATCGGCGACTGCCGATGCAAACGTGGGCCGTAGATGAACGATAGGCGCGAAGATAGACGCGCAGAGACTGGGATGCCGTCCTTGATGCTGTCAGGGCTGCCAGTAGTCGCAGAGATGTGGAAGACCCATTGTGCCTCTAACTCGACTGGGCCCGGGATTGTACCCTGCGGAACACAGGTGTCGAGTCATATTTGACTCGGAATGGAAACTGCTACCCACGCTCGGCGGCAAACGCCTGTGCGGTTGGTGGATGAGCCACCGGCAAGCAAACATGACTTACATGAGAAGCCCACACCACCTGGCCAAGCTTGCGGAACGGAACTACTGACTCTGTTCTCGAACTCAACGATCACAAAACGTAAACCCTATACCTTCATTATCTACCAACCCACTTGTATTATACCGACATTCTCACTCTCCCATGGCCTAACGGCCCAACGCGCAACATCCCAGACCTGACGGGTGAATTCATTATCGTCACGGGAGCAAAGTAAGCATTCTGAGTCTTTCACGTATCACGCATGTACAGTACTGGGATTCCTACCGACCTGGGCACACACTCGGACCGTGACATCGGCTTCCGCGCAGCAAAGCAGCTCCACGCGTGCACGCGGCAATCGCGTCGATTGAGGGGGAGGTAGGAGCCAAGCCCGTGCAGAGTGGGCTGTGGTTTCTGCAGCTCGACCTGGCGTCTCTGCGCGCGAATAAGCTTGCTGCGGAGGAGTTTGCACCATGGCGCGAAGAGAGGCCCGACGTTTGCCGCGCTCCTCCTACTCCCCCTCAGAATATTTGGACGTGTGTGTTCGAACGCAAGTCAATAGTGCCGGGATGATGTAGGACGACTATGTCATGACGATGGACAGGCTCGAGCAGATGGTTGTAAGTCAAGTAGGTCCCTTTCATTCCCGTCTGCGTGTTCGCACCCGTACTGCGGACGGGTCTGATAGTAGTTGATTAGCCATGTCGCTTTGTCCGTGTTCATGCAGGCGCTACTCCCATTTCCCAAGACCACATCAAGCCGGGAAGCGACTTTCGCATAGTGGTGGTGTGCACATCCACTCTCTTTGATTTTCTTAGCGACTGTCCTCCAACAGGTTCATCAACTCATCATTGCATCAACCTCCTCAGCGGGGCTACTTTTGGCTCGATCTAGCAGTCATACAAAGACTTCTGATATTAATGTATTTCTACGTGACGGTAACTGAAACGTGAATGCATAAGCTACAACTGAGCGACAGCACTATGTTCTAACAGCAGTTTCGCCATTTCGTCATATCCTTCTTCCGAAGCGACTTGGAATGGGGTCTTGCCCTCCCCATCCTTCTCATCCACGTTCGCTCCGTGACTGAGTAGCACTCGAGCGACCCCAAGTAACCCCTTGGACGAAGCTTGATGTAACGGAGTCGAGTGGGTGTGGTCACATGCATTTGGGTCCGCCCCATGTTCCAGTAGTCGCTGCACGATGTCGATAGACTTTTCCTCCGGATAATGATACGGGAAATACAAGGGTTGGTACAACGGAGTTTCGCCTTTGTCGCTCCGAGGATTGACGTCTGCGTTGTGTTCGAGTAGTACTTGAATAGCCTCGATTTGCATCCTGATTGCTGCTATGTGCAGCGGTGTTCGGTGGCTACTGTCCCAAGCGTTTGCATCTGCGCCATGATTGAGTAGCCACCGCATGATGTCGACGCTTCCGTAGATCGACGCAATGTATAGCGGAGTCCTGTTATATTCACCTCGGACATCTACCACCGCACCGTGCTTGCGAAGTAAATTCGCGACACCGAAGTGTCTCTTGTACAAAGCTGCTGGAAGCGGAGCTAGGAGGCGACCACCATCTGCATTCACTTGTTCGGGATGCATCATGATCAGACGTTCTGCCAGGTCAGGAAGTCCACAGAATGCGGCATAGTAAAGCGGGGAACCGACGCCCAGTGTCTGCACGTGCGAGAAATAGTTCCAGCGTTCGTCCACGTCGTGTACCCGAAGCCACGCTGCGAAATGTGGTCTGGAGCTGTCAAATAGATCATCCATGCCATCCTGTACGCGTGATGACACTTTCTCGAGTCGTGCATGGTCCACCCAGTGTCGAGCGGCGTATTCGACCAGAGGAAACGCTTTGGCATCAGCGTCTCCGTCCAGCCGAAGAAGAGTTCCGAGGCACGCCTGCGCCAGGATCGTATGCGCCCCGTCCAGTTCAATATGAAACCGCGAAGCGTCGCCTTGTGACTGTGCTAGACGAGGTGACGTGAGGTATTCTTTCACCGAAAAGTGGGAAAATTGCACCACCCGGAAACGACCGCTGCCGACGATGGTGATCAAACTTGAACATGTCGAAAGTACAGCCTCCTCTTGATCATCCCACCGCCAGTCATCCTTCAACTTCGGGGTCCCTCCAAAGCTCGACCCTTGAAAATCGAACGCCAGTAGTTCAGCGAGCTCCTCAACCCGAAGCGGCCGGACAGCCACAGCAAGGCACTGTAACAGACGGTGGGCGTTATCCTTTTGAGCCTTATTGATGCCCTTCAATATCCGCTCGTACGTCTCGTCCAGGGACTCAGGCAATTCGTTGAGAAACTGACGGAGGTTTGGTGGGAAGCAATGTTGCAGCGCATCCAACTGGCAAAATACCCATCTGAACCTGTACAACACATAAGAACTTGAAACATTGTTAGCATAGAATAAGCTGATGCTCTCACATCCCATCGGCTCGTTCTGTCAGCGTCTTGATTACCAGATTTCTATCATCCGCTCTCCATCTTCTCATCGCCGTACTCGGGGATGAGTTTACGACACTTTGAACGTAGTCGCCGATGTCCGATGTCTGTCCACTTTGGTTATGTAGGGAAACCGAACGAAACGCCAGCGGGTCGAGGACAGCTCGGATGTCAACTTCTGGGCGACTGGTCGCGCAAATGTGAAGTCCTTGCAGGTCAAGGCCGACGAGTTCCTTCACCAGTTGGAGGACTTCATGACGGGGAGACGGGATCCCAGGAGAGTCTGGACATTCGTCGAGCGCATCCAGGATAATGAAAGTCGGGCCCTGTCCCTGCAGTCTTAGCATCTCTTTCAGGCATTCCTTCAAAGTGTCGTCACCCGGCTGTCGAGTGCCATCTTCGTGTGTCTTGTATACGCTGTGGAGGATATCACAGCAAGGAATAGAGCGAGTAGAAAGCTGGGACACAAGAGAAAGTAATAGGTCGTGACAGGTTTGCTTTTTGAGATCCCGGAAATCGAAGTAAAAGTAGGCCATGATAGCTGATTCGGCTTCGCATTCAGTCATTATGTCTTGAATGACGGAAGAACTGGGGGAAGATAAGTTCGGAAAGGAAATCAGGCAAGGATCGACATACCAGATAACGCTCTTCCCAGAGCCCGCTACGAAAACCGGAGTCTGTAAGAAAGCGCGAACGTAAAAAAGCTGACAAAATCGCACGTTTTCCGTGGATCCACAAGAGGGAGCCAGTGGACTTCCATTCGACGAAGATACTGCATTGGAAGAACCACACGGCGGTTCCCTTGTGTTGAGCCTTTCGTACAATGTTGTGATTTGTGGACGGATCTGCGGGAGAGAGCCAGGCTCGTAGGAGCTGTTTTACCTGATTCCCTGTGAACAGGTGTAAGCACGAGCCACGGCGACGCCGGGATGTCACGAACATTTCACTTCACCTACGTTGTTTGCTGTCTGCTGGGCAATCAATTTTGCTTCCTCGCCGTCTGCAAGTAAAAACGTTAGGAAGTATCGATTACTGGCTGGACAGACATTGCGCACCGTCAATGACTACTTGGACCTTTTCATCAACAAATTGCACTCTGTCGGCTATATCTTCCACTTTGTCGCCTACGTCGGCTACTTTGTCACCCACGTCGTCGACCTTGTCGTTCATGACGTCTACTTTACCGTCGACTACTTTTACGCCGTCGTGGACAATGTGTGTGATCTTCAGGACCTCTGCAAGCGCCATTCGAGCCTCTTCTTGCGTCAATCTGTCCAGCTTCTTGACCGCATCCTCCAGATCAGCCCTTCCAGCTAATTTCTTTAGGAACTTTTCTACGCGTACTTTAGTGGGGATCGAAAAGAAGACAACTAATCGGAAACTCACTTGCTGATCCCCGCCTCAGCTCTTTCGTTGCAATTCCAAAGATCGTAATCACTTCCACCATTATCTCGATGATTATTTCTGTCATCGCCGCAGTCGGTGTCACCTCTGTATAAGTTTCGAGTCGTTTGAAAAAGAACCCTATGCGTTCGAAGAGCTCGGCGAGAGCATCTTTGCTCGCTGCAACATCCTTGGCAGCCTATAAGACCTTCAAAATCAGAACGATCCGCCCAAAGATTAGATAAGGCACTTGCTGAAAGGAAGATCCCGATGCCCGCAACGATCACTTTCGCAGGCGAAAATACCTACAAAATATATACCAGAGGCTTACATTACAGTAGCTCGTGTTGAGACTCACTAGACTGACGCCCTCGGAGACAGCGGCAGAAAACCCGTACAGGACGTTCACGGTTGGGATCAACCACTTTGTCAACCTCTCATCGCCGCTGTGAGCTTGGTCGAATTCCCGAACTTGCTCTTGAAGCACGGCAAGGATGGCGCTGGTGGAGTCGCACGATTGTAGCTGGGAGGCAAGTGGATGTGCGATAAGGTCTTTCTTTGTCTGCTTTTGATAAGATTTCAAGGCAGTATTGAAAATGTCTTGGAAGCGTGAGGAAGCCGCGGCTACGGAAGTCGTCTGGGACATGTGAAAAGTGGTGGCTGTGGAGGAATCGAGGATGATCTCCATATAAAGTGAGGGTGGGAAGACTGGCCCGACTGGGCGGATGGCGTACACCGCCTAGTCAAGCTTCACCATGAGGCGCGGCGAGCGCCAATGCATGCGCGTGAACGATAGACACCTCGGGGTTTGCGAATGAGATTGTAATATCGAGAGGGCGAGCGCAAACGCATGCGGGGCGCTTCGTTCCTCATAGAATAACTTGTCCTCGGTAGTTTGGAAACTGTTTGGAATCGGTCGTCAAGTAGGACGGCGAACGGTGATGTCGTTGAACCGAGGCGGCACGTGCTCATTTCCACCCACAACAACTCTTGCCTGCCCGACCCAAGTCCGCCGAACTCAGTAATCGCAAAAGGGATCAGCGATGGGGCCCTTACTGTACAGTACTAGTAATTTATGACACTCATCGGTTCACTCCTGCCCGTCGCAACCTCGAGCGAGCGCCGCATGGCGCAACCAACTGACGACTCACGCTTACGTTGCGTTCACCCTAATCCTGACCACTATCGATGGCTCAGCCTCCGCCTCTCTTCGCATTTCTGTCCTATGCTCTTACACAGGCAGAGTCCGTTTTTTATAACATACCTGGATCCCATGTCATTGCTTCCTATGTTAAGTCTTCCCAGAACTATCCCGGTCGCACAGTTCTCGGAATCCTCTTGGCCCTCTTCGCCATTCGCACCCTTCTTCAGTCCCGTGACTCCCGTACCACAGACAACGGAAAAAAGAATTTTATGCAGTTTTCAGCAACGGTCTGTCCGATGAGTTGTAACCACCATCACGCTGACGCACGTCTGACGCGACAGGAGGTCCGCAACCTTGTGGATGAATGGACAGCAGAGCCCCTAGATCCCCTGCTCACTTTGGAAGAACAATCCAATCTTGCCTTGGTACCCGTGGTCTTTAGTACAGTTGGTCCCAGGCCGAAACTCGCCAATACTGGCAAGCAGGTTCTTAATCTTGCCAGCGACAACTTCACCGGCCTCGCTGATAACGAAACTATCAAAGCGCGCACAATAGAGACGCTCCGGAAATATTGTTTTGGTATCCATGTCGCTCCTGGATCCTACCGTATTAATGGTGCGTTCCTGTATCAACGCGCTCTTTCTGTGATGGAACGGTTTCGGTTTGCAGAGGTCCAGATGTATCTTGAGCGCGACATCGCAAATTTCCTCGGTACAGAGGCCTCGATTCTGTATTCGCATGGATTCTCAACAATGCCTTGTATGATCTCTGCCTTTGCAACACATGGCGACGTCATTGTTGCCGACCGGGGTATCAATTACGCCATCCAGAAGGGCTTGCAACTTTCGCGTTCCACCGTTCGCTGGTTCGATCACAACGACCTGAAAAGCCTTGAAGACGTGCTCCTGAGCGTAGAAAAAGAACGTCTTACGAGGCGATTCATTGTTACCGAGGGTATCTTTAAGAAGGATGGCGCCATGGTCGATCTACCAAAACTGGTAAGCTGTGCGCGGTCAGACAAGGCGCTTGCATTCTGACCTACATTAATAGATCGAACTGAAGCACAAGTACAAGTATCGTCTCATTCTCGATGAGAGCATCTCCTTTGGTACAGTAGGCCGAACCGGACGCGGTCTTACGGAACTCTATAACATCCCGGTATGCGTCTCTTTTGTTTCGCTTTGTCGTGTGTTGGCTCAACCCAACTACACAGGCCACAGAAATAGATATGATCGTCGGATCACTCGCCAACGATCTCAACTCATCAGGCGGATTCTGCGCGGGCTCACGTATCGTTGTGGATCACCAACGCATCAACGGCACATCCTTCATCTTCTCTGAAGCGTTCCCAGTGGGCCCAGTGGTCTCCGCCTCAGTAGGCATCAACATCCTGCGGAACACACCGTTGATCCTGAGAAAGCTGCAGGTGAACGTGCGCGCGATCCGGGCCATTCTTGATCAGGTCGAGGCCATCACGATCCCCTCGCATGCCGACTCGCCGATCATCCACATCCACCTGCGTTCTGCGGCGACGATTTCTGCATCCACATCCGCGTCCACGAAACCGCCGAACCCTGTAACCTTTGCGCCGCCTGAGGCACCGTCATTCGTCATAACAGGTGAGGAGCGCTTGCTGCGGGACATCGTGGTGGAGGCGTTCGCGCAGGATGTGTGGATCACGCGCGCTCGCCGGTTGCACGGGCAGGGGCTGGTCGAGGCGCGCCCGAGCATTCGGCTCGCCGTCACGTCGGCGCTGTCGCGCAGGGAATGCAGGCGCGCTGCTGGCGTCATCAAGGCTGCCGTCGTGAAGGTGCTCATGAAGGGCGAATGATTGCGCCCGTTACACCCGCGCGCCGATCCCGCGCGTTGACATCTGCATTGTGTTCGAGTAGCACTGGAACAGCCTCGAGTTCTGCATAGGTTGCTGCTATGTGCAGCAGTGTCAGCCAGTTATTCTTCCGAGTATTTGGATCTGCGCCGTGATTGAGTATATTGAGTAGCCACCGCATGATGTTGACGCGTCCATCGATCGACGCAATGTATACTAGTGGAGTGCTGTTATTTTTGTCACGGACAACTACGACCGCACCGTGCCTGTGGAGTAAATTCGCGAAACCCTTGTACATAGTAAGAACTTGAAACAATGTTAGCATAGAATAAATTGATGTTTTCACATCCCATCGGCTCGTTCTGTTCAAGGTTCTGTCAGCGTCTTGATTACCAGATTTCTATCATCCGTTCTCCATCTCCTCATCGCCTTACTCGGGGACGAGTTTACAACACTTTGAACGCAGTCGGAGATGTCCATTTGTTGTCCACTTTAATTATGTAGGGAAACCGAATGAGTCGCCAGTGGCTCGAGGACAGCTCGGATGCCCACTACGAATATCGGAGTCTGTCAGACAGCGCCCGAAAAATGCAGACAGAAACTCACGCTTTCCCTGGGTCCACAAGAGGGAGCCAGTAGACTTCCATTCCATTCGATGAGGATACGGCGGCGTGGGCGAGTGCCGATGAACACTGGCAATAGACGCCTCAGGCGTTAGTAGGGTAAAGGCCTCTTATTCCATACTCCTGACAGCCCATAACCGGCCTCATAGCCCATAGGGGCCGTCCACTGGATAAGAGAGGTTCTAATGGAAGAGCATAGCGCTCGTCAGTCGTCACAATCTATAATCTTACCACGTTTCACGTTATTGCGAGGCAGTTGTTCCAGAGTCCAAGTGAGGCGCCCCGGGCCGGCTACTGTAACGGCAAGTCCCTGCCTCGACGCAACCCTCCTCCGGTACTAAGACGCCTGTCATCTGTAGTTCCCGGCCCCATTTGGTCATAAACAATGCGCTTGCCGCTTCCTCACACCTTTAATGGGCACCAGCCCTCCCAGTGCCATCCGTGAACTCCTCTTCCCACCTCCGAACATTGACATGCCCGTCCCAGTCTCCTCCGGTCGCCAACCTCCCAACCCCATTCAGACTCAATTAAAGAGTCCCAGATCTGCCTCGAGCCGACAGGACTCGCTCCCTTCTGCGGGCCCGGGGGCCTACGACACCAGGGTTATCCCACCTTCCCATGAAGCTCGCACTCTTGTCCTGTGCTTTGATGGGACGGGAGACCAGTTTGACGCGGATGTGCGTGCATATATGCCCTCACTGTCTGCTGATGCTCGCTGACCAAGTTCCATTCAGAACTCTAATATCATACAGTTCTTCTCTATGTTAAAGAAGGACGATAAGAGCCAACAGCTTACCTACTATCAGGTCGGCCACGAGACACGAGGCTCGCTTCTAGAACATGTAGGCTCATCCGCCAGTGCTTCTATAGGCTGGCATCGGGACGTACACGATTCCAGAAGTCGCATCAGCCACATATGGCAAAATTGAAGAAGAACATCGATATGGCCATCGGTAGTCACCTTGATGCGCACGTTATGGGTGCGTCCTAGTTGACGGTTACAGTCCTCGGCACGCTTACGATCGCACTCGTAGGGGGGTATGAATTCCTGATGGAGCATTGTACGTTCTTTGATAGTCGTAAATGAAAATGGCGTTCCTTATCTTGGTTGTTAGACCATGCCGAAGACAAGATATGCATTTTCGGATTTTCCCGTGGTGCATACACCGCTCGGGCGCTGGCAGGCATGATTCACAAAGTATGTTGTTGCGTCTGTGGATCCGAGTAGTCATTAATCATTACCTACGCGGCGTGCGCAGGTTGGTTTGCTTCCCGCGGGCAACCACCAACAGGTTCCCTTCGCGTACAAGATGTTCACTCGCAACGACGATATCGGTTGGTCTCAGAGTACCGTGTTCAAGAAAGCATTTTCGATGGATGTTGAGATAGAATTCATTGGCGTTTGGTATGCTCGTTTTCTCTGCCGATGGCCTTTTCGGTCTAATGCACTCTGTAGGGATACGGTTTGTTCCGTCGGATTGATTCCGCACACCCTCCCATTCACGCACTCTAATACCGCTGTCCGTTACTTCCGCCACGCCATCTCACTCGACGAGCACCGTGCCAAGTTTAAGGCGAACCTTTGGCACCTGGAGCACGAACACAACCATAATGGCACGAAACTCGGGGAGATGCCGAGGTCAAATCAACGTCATCCTTATTATCATAGCGGCCATCATCGCCAACATGACCATAAAAAGCACGGCGAAGATCCCGAGGACGGGCATTGGAAGACTGATGTGCGCGAAGTTTGGTTTGCTGGGTGTCACTGTGGTACGTGCAATCGTCTCGAGGCAGCACTCCCGATCTCATATCGTCTACGTAGACGTCGGCGGAGGGTCGGTCCCGAACGGTACACGAAACAGTCTCGCCAGAATTCCACTCGCTTGGATGATTCGCGAGTGTTTCCGTGCCAAAACCGGAATTCAGTTCTACCGCTGAATCTTTCAAGGATATCGGCCTCGATCCCGAAACACTTGTAGACCCTAAACTCTACGCACCAGCGCCCGCCTGCACTGACGCCATCTGCTGCTCAAGTCGCCCGAGTTCGGGGTTCGGCCCATGTTACAGAGCCAACTGATGGGACCCTAACGGACCAGGCGCCAGCTCTCCCAACTGCGGCTGCCACCTTCAAAACAGAGGAGGACGAAGAACTCGTAGACGCGCTCAGTCCGATCTATGATGAATTGAAGATATCGAAAACATGGTGGATCCTCGAGGTTATTCCAATGCGCCATCGTGAGCAGAATCGGAGTGATTATACGTGGAAGTACTTCTGGAAGTACGTATTTGTGCCTATCACTATTCTTCGTCATTCACACGGGTATGGCTTTCCCGCAGAATGAACATGGGTAAAGGACGCACTGTCCCCAGACCAATCCGTGAAAACGGAGAGAAAATCTATGTGCACCGCTCTGTGAAAATCAGGATGGAAGCTGAGGGACTGAAAGGCGGGAAGTATGTACCCAAGGCGAAGTTCCAGGGTTTCGACCACGAATGGGTGGATTAATGGACGCCGGATCTTGTCGTACGTTCCTGATGATGATCACCTGTTGTATATTGAATCTCTTACATTACACATCGTACGATCATTGCATCTCCTTACACTACAATGCGCATTGTTCTCAACTTTCAGCGCTGATCTATAGGTCTTCCATTAGTGCTCCCAATCCTATCGTCACCCCATATTTTCTTGTCCATTTCCGTGGCAGTCGTACCATGAAAGAAGCCCATATCGTTACGACACATCACCCTTGAAAGCAGAGCGCAGCTGGTGGTAGCTCCTCGCGTTCTCTGGCTGGTCGTAAGTTGCATCGATGCGACAACGCCTTCAAGATGCCGTACAGCCGGAGGATTATGGCCCGGGAAGACGACCCGGAGAGGCCGCGGGTCCTACCACCGCACTCTGATTAGTGGAACGGCACCACGGTGTCAAGAGATCGTCGGTGTCGCTTTACATGGAATTCAGGCTCGTGGGAAGGGCGTTCAATATTTTCTTTCATCCCTTTCCTCGGGCTCTTCTTACAGCACTACTACAGCAGCGACTCGGAGGTGGCGATACCCGGGCCGGGAGGCCCCTTCATCGACCCTCATCACTCTCATCATCAACAAGGGTGTTCGTGATACTCGCTCTACAATATCTCCCTTCATGTAACCTTTCCTTGTGTGCCAACGCACCATAAACCCCCACTCACACTCTCCCATGGCCTACGACCCAGCACGCAACATCTCAGACCTGACAAGTAAAGTAATCAACCTCACCGGGGCGAGGTAACCAGGCGAAGTAACCACCAACCTTGGTGCAATGGGAGATCGACGATATCGGGGATAAATACGCACTGGAACCTCTATGTGCTCGCTCACTCTGGAATGGTCTGGTCTTGCGTCAGACCCATAGTCCCGGTGCAAAATTGACCCAGGCCGAAACTCGTCAACACCGGTAAGCAGGTTCTTAATCTTGCTAGCTATCATGCAATTTCACGGACCTCGCCGGAAATGAAACTATCAACATGCGCGCGATAGAGACCCTCCGGAAATATGGTGTCGGTAGCCGTCGCCATCCTGCCAGTGGGTGCCACGGCACCATTGGTGCGTTCCTCAGGCTGTGCTATCGATGCGCCGTTTCTCTAATAGAACGGTTTCGGTTCGCAGATATCCACGTGGACCTTTAGCGCGACACAGCGAACCTCCTCGGTACAGAAGCCTCGATTTTCTACTCCCAGGCTTTCTCGACAATACCTGGCGTGATCTCTGCCTTCGAAAAGCGTGGTGACGTCGTTGTTTCAAACCGGAATATTGATGCTGGTACCCAGGAGAGCTTGCAAATTTCGCGTTCTACTGTTCGCTGGTTCGATTATTACGACCTGAAAAGTCTCGGAGATGTGCTCCTGAGCGTAGAAAAAGAACGTCGCAAAGCCGCAGACCTCTTGTGAGTCCGCCAATCACAACAAGTGGCGCATAGGGTGTAAGCGCTGGAATGAATGCTCCCTGTATTTTTCTCGTCCTAATACAATCATCGTGAACACTGATTCTTGCGTCGTCTGGCAGTTGGTCAGATATCTGATGTGAATGGTAACTTCTGGTATTGAAAATTTACAACGCTCTTGGATCTCTACATGTGAATAACAGAAGACAAGACGCATACATGGGAAGCAAGGAGACATGGTCGCGTAGTATATCAAAAGTGTAGTGCTACATAGGGTAATCTGCCCTCAAACGCACAAAAATGTATTTTAAAAAAAAAAGGCATACATGCTACGGCTCCGGCTTGGCACCATATTCTAACAGCAATTCCGTGATTTCAACGTGTCCTTTTGACGACGCCACGTGGAATGGAGTCCTGTCCTCCTCGTCCTTCTCGTCTACGTTCGCTCCGTAACTGAGTAGCACTTGAGCGACCTTAAGGAGCCCCTTGGATGAGGCTTCATGTAACGCAGTCGAGTGGTTGTCATCACGTGCATTTGGGTCCGCCCCATGTTCCAGTAGTCGCTGCACGACGTCAACCTTCTTTCCCTCCGTATGACGATCAAAGCGGGATATGGTGTCGTGTAACGGAGTTCTGCCATCGTCACGACGCAAATTGACATCTGCGTTATATTCCAGTAGCACTTGAACAGCCTCGAGTTGCATACGGACTGCCGCTATGTGCAGCGGTGTCCACGAGTCATCCCTCCGGGCGTGTGGATCTGCGCCGTGATTGAGTAGCCACCGCATGATGTCAATGCGTCCGTCGATCGACGCAGTGTATAGCTGACTCCTCTCTCTGTTACCCCGAACATCTACAACCGCACCGTGCTTGTGGAGTAAATTTGCGACATCGAAGTGTCCCTTGTACAAAGCTGCGGAGAGCGGGGCCACGATGCGACCACCACTTTCATTTACTTTTTCGGGATGCTTCACGATAAGATGTTCTGCCAGGTCATAAAACCCACATAACGCGGCATAGTAAAGCGGGGAACCATCGCCCTGTGGCGGCGTGGGTGAGAAAAGTGCCAGTCTTTGTCCATATCGTGCACCCGGAGCCACGCAGCGAAATGTGGCTTGGAATTGTCGAATAGATCGTACATCCCATCCCGTACGCGTGATGACACCTTCTCGAATCGTGCGTGGTCCACCCAGTATCGAGCAGCGTATTTGACCAGAGGAAACCCTTGGGCGTCAGCGTGTTCGTCCAGCCGGAGCAGTGTCCCCAGGCACGCCTGCGCCAGGATCGTATGCGCCGCGTCGAGATCGATATGAAACCGCGAAACATCCCCGTCCGACCGTGCGAGACGAGGCGACGTCAGGTATTCTTTCACCGAAAAGTGCGAGAATTGAACAACCCGCGAATCACGATTAGGGACGATGGCGATCAAACTTGAACATGTTGAAAGTACGGCTTCCTCTTGATCATCCCACCGCCAGTCATCTTTCAACTTCGGAATCCCTCCGTCCCTCGACGCTCCAAAATCGAACGCTAGTAGTTCCGCGAGCTCTTCGACTCGAAGCGGTCGGACAGCGACAGCAAGGCACTGTAACAGACGATGGGCGTTGTCCCTCTGAGCCTTATTGATGCTCCTCAATATTCGTTCGTATGTCTCGTCCAGGCTCTCAGGCATTTCATTAAGGAATTGACGGAGGTTCGGCGGGAAGCAATGTCGCAGCGCTTCCAACTGGCAAAATACCCATCTAAACCTGCACAACAACGTAAGAAACTGCAGTCGATACAGAATAGCCTGATGCTCTCACATTCCGTCTGATCTTTCTGTCAGCGTCTCGATCACAAGCTTCTTATCATCTACTCTCCATCTCCTCATTGCCGTACTCGGGATGAGTTGACGACGTTTCGAACATAGTCGAAGATGTCCGATTTTTGACCTCTTTCGTCGTGCAGGGAAACCGAATGAAGCGCTAGCGGTTCGAGGACAGCTCGAATGTCGACCTCTGGGCGACTGGTCGCGCAAATGTGAAGTCCTTGCAGGTGGAGGTCGACGAGTTCCTTCACGAGTTGGAGGACTTCATCACGAGGAGATGGAATCCCGGACGAGTCTGGACACTCGTCGAGCGCATCCAGGACAATAAAAATTGGGCCCTGTTCCGGCAGTCTCAGCATCTCTTTCAGGCACGCTTTCAAAGCGCCATCGCTTGGCTGTCGAGTGCCATTTTCGTGCGTCTTGTAAACGTGGTGGAGGATGTCGCAGCAAGGGCTGGAGCGAGTAGAAAGCTGGGACACGAGTGAAAGTAGTAGGTCGTGACAGCTTTGCTTTTTGAGATCCCGGAAATCGAAGTAGAAATAAGCCATGATAGCTGACCCCCGCTTCGCAAACAGTCATAATGTCTTGAATGACGGAGGAACTGGCGAAGAATAAGTCTCAAAATGGAGCAGGCAAGGAACAATATACCAGATGACGCTTTTCCCGGAGCCCGCTACGAAAATCAGTTGTCAGAAGGCGCGAGCCCGAAAAATGCTGAGAGATTTTCAGAGAAACGTACGCTTCCCGTGGATCCACAAAAGAGAGCCCGCAGACTTCCATTCGATGAAGATACTGCCTTGAAAGAACCACACGGCGGTTCCCTTGTGTTGAGCCTTTTGTGCAATGTTGTGATTTGAGGACGGATCTGCGGGAGAGAGCCACTCTCGTAGGAACTGTTTTATCTGGTTCCCTGTGTATAAATTTAAGTGCGAGCAACGAACAACAGGGTTAGGAGATGACGAACACTTGACTTCGTCAACGCTGTTCGAGGTCTGTTGGATGATTGATTTTACTTCCGTCGCCACCGCCCTTGCCTCCTTTCCGTCTGAAAAGTTTAAAAAAAAAAAAAAGATGTTACAAGGTATCGGTGACTGGCTGGCCACTCCTCGCGCACCATCGATGACTACTTGGACCTTTTCATCAACGCATCCCACTTTGTCGCCTATATCGTTTACTTTGTTACCCATATCATCCACTTTGCCGCCCATGTCTTCTACTTTGTCGTCCACGCTCTCTACTTTACCATCGACTGCTTTTACGTCGTCGTGGACAATGTGTGTGATCTTCAGGACCTCTGAAAGTGCCATCCGAGCCTCTTCTTGCGTCAATCTGTCTAGCTTCTTGACCGCATCCTCCAGATCAGTCCTTCCGGCTAATCTCTTCAGCAACCTCTCTACGCGTACCTTCAGCGGGAGTTGAAAGACAGCCAATCGGAAACTCACTTGCTGATCCACGCCTGAGCTCCTTCGTTGCAATCCCAAATATCGTCAGTACCTCCACCATTATCTCGATGATTATGTCTGTCATCGCCGCAGTCGGTGCCACCTCTGTGTAAGTTTCGAGCCGTTTGAAAAAGAACCCTATGCGTTCGAACAGCTCTGCAAGAGCATCCTTACTCGCCGCAACATCCCTGGCAGCCTATGAGACCTCCAATGTCAGCAAGATCCGCCCAAAATAAATAAATAAGATACTCGCTAAAAGGAAGACACCAATGCCCGCAAAGATCGCTTTCGCGGGTGAAAATACCTTCAACGTATTTCAGAGGAAGTTTCATAGCTTACATTGGCCCAAGTGTTGAGACTTACCAGACCAACGCCCTCGGAGACAGCGGCAGAAAGCGCATACAGGACGTTTACGGTTGGGATCAACCACTTTGTCAATCTTTCATCGCCACTGTGAGCTTGGTCGAATTCCCGAACTTGATCTTGAAGTACGGTAAGGATGGCGCTAGTAGAGTCGCAGGATTGCAACTGAGAGGCAAGTGGGTGCGCGAGAAGGTCCTTCTTGGTCTGCCTTTGATACGCTTTCAGGGCAGTTTGGAAAATGGCTTGGAAGCGTGAGGAAGCCGCGGATGTGGTTGGTGTCTGGGACATGACAGCAGTGTCAACTGCGGAGGAGTTATGGGGAGGACGACCCGCCTACAGATGATGACGGGAACGAGGAAATGGTGTACTGTACAGTGTACACCGCCTCATGGCCAGGCCCTCAGCAAGATGTCGGCGACTGCCGATGCAAACGTGGGCGTGGATGAACGACTCGGATAGGTGCGAAGATAGACGCGCAGACAGATTGGGATGTTGTCAGGGCTGCCAGCAGTCGCGGAGATGTGAAAGACCCGTTGTGCCTCCAACTCGACGATTCACCTGGGATTATTCACAAGGGGCGGAGCATAGGACGCCTAATACTTTCGACTCAGAATGGAAATTGTTACCCACGCGTGGAATCAATTGAGTCAATTGGCGGGACGACTGAGCGTAAAACCAGCCATCAGCAACATGAGATACCCACAGCACCTGGCCACGCTTGGGTACTTGACTGTGTCGCAGGACTCGGCAGTCTCGAAACGTAAATGTTCGCTACCAAGTTCGCTACTGTACGCCAGACTGGACGTGTTGAAAAGAACACGTACAGTATAAGCAAGAGTATAAGCTAGGCTGACGCCCACGCCGGGACAGATTACCCCCGCATTGTTCGCGAAACCCCTACCCACTACCATTCATACATACCTCCAGCGCACCGTATGCCTACATTTGCCCCCTCCACGGTCTATGACCCAACGCGGAATATTCCAGACTTGACGGGTGAAATCATCATCATTCTGAGTTCCTCACTGGCACGTGCCTCGCATATACAATCGACCTGGGCATACGCACAGTTCGGGCATAGGTTTCCACGCAGCAAAGTAGCTCCACGCGCGTGGCGCCACAGTCTACCTCGCCTGCTGGAGCGAGGCGCGCCTCTCCATCTCTCGAATCGCGACAACATCATGTTGCAGAGACGCGCTGAGAGGATATGGTCTGTGGTTGCTGAACATGTACATTACGCTGACGTGCATCTCGCTGCCTGGACGACGCTCTTCGCGGCAACGAACGCGCATGTGGCGGCGGATTGCGAAAAATACAAGGGGGGGCATCGGGAAGGTTGGCCGGCCAGGGTGCAAGGAGGTACACGAGCGCGCGCTCGCTGGGAGGCAACGGTCCGCGTCGCCGGCGAGGTGTTGGCGCAGTCACCAGGGCCACGAGGCGCGAGCCAGCCTCGCGTGTGGTCCGGGTGTGGGCGTCCGTGGACGGCAGGCCAAAGCTGACCGGCTCGATTCGGAAATCCCTTTGTCGTCGTTTAAGTGTGCACGTGGCGGGCCACTTTAGGCTTTTATGTCGAGGTCCGGTTTTGGATTTGTACCTGAGCATTGGGTGGCGCAGTTGTGTGAATCTCGTCTGTCGCTGTTACATGGAGTGTCGAAAATTATGATTGATTCGGTTATTCAGCTAACCCAGCTGGGGAACAAGGCCAGTGGATACTATGGTCTAGTTTAGGACCCGGGCTAGCGAGTCGCGAGGAGGGATCTTCGCGACAGGTGCGTAATTGCACGGTGACGACTGTGTACTGTATGTGTGTGGCTATCATACGATTCTTTTCTGTGGCGCACCCCGTGGTGCACACCGCGCTCCCAGGCACAAACCCAGTAGACTAGTAAGTCGAATGTTGTGTGAAACCATGGAAATAAACAAAGCGATGGGAGTACAAGGACTAGCGATTCTCGGAAAGGCAAGGCTTGAAGGAGGAGTGGTATGTCGTCGACTGTTGAGTTTACAAACAAGGCAAGCCAAAGCGAGCAACAACGAATTCCCAAAACGGCGCGAATCGCCTTGTAGCTTTTCGCAACGCTTGCATAAGCGCTCGCATATTCACCTTCAACTTGTTTTATATTTAACCACTTGCCCTCTTTGCCTTCTTCGTACTCTGCTCAGGAAGCGATCTCTTCTCTTGTACTCTCCTACCAACAGCCTATTCAGACCCCCTTCAAATCCTCTTCAAAACACTTCCACAATGTTCCACGTTTCTTCTCGCCCATCACACCAACAGCACCACGAAATGTATCAGCATCAGCACCCCGCTGCTCCTCTCCCAAACCTCCAGCTCCCGCGCACCCTCAACCGACCCGCATTCACAGAGGTGCAGCGCGACGCCATTCTTGCCGTGGAGCCCAGCCTTGGGCAGGTGCCTTTCGAGTATATCCGAAAGGCCTCCACGCGCGGGGTGAAGAGTGCGTTCCCTAGCAATTCATTCGATCTCTTAGTAGCGATTCCTGACCGAAATCCCCCTTTTTTGCAGGCTCATGGCATCCATCAATGCAGCCAAGGTGCCGCCGCAGCTCCCGCGTACCCGTCTCCCAGCCTCCTTCGACATCGCGCCGACGCACGGCACGCCTCCCCCGACGCACATCCTCGCCGTGCAGTCGAGCCCGTCCTCTGGGCGCCCCGTCTCAGACGCGGTCTTCCTCGTCCCAACGCACCACATCGTCCTCGCCGCGCACTGCGCACACATCCCGCGCCTGCCCGTCTCGCGCCCACAAACGCGCTCCAGCGGCGCGTATGCGGTACCCGTGATGCCCCTCGTCGTGCCGCACGCCGAGGCGTTCGCCCCGCTGCACGCCTTCCTCGTCGCGCACCGCCTCGACCGCCTCATGGCCAACCTCCTCCCAGTGCCCCCCGCCATGCTCGCCGGTACCCGCACCGGCAGCGCCAGCGCCGCGGCTGGCCCCTTTGCCCACGTCTCTGCGCCCCAGGTCGCCACGTACCTCGCTGCGAGCGCCGCGGGCGACAAGATGAGCGCCCTCATGGCACTCACGCGCACCGTCAGCGCCATCTGGCGCAATGCGTGCGCACTCGGCGTTTTCGACCGCGACCTCTGGGCCGCCCTCGACTTTTCGTGGGAGGTCATCCTCGGCGCGATGAACATGGTCGCCACTGGCGCCGTCTAGACCCCATGCCCCGACAACAAACGACGCATCTCTGTTTTCTGCTTGCAAGATATTTCTTTCTTTTTTTAGACTCTGTTTCATGGTTTCATGGGACCGCCCGCGTCGTGGCCTCACGCCCTGGCGGCGCCGCGCGATGGACAAGGCACATGCGATAATCCTTCCCAAACTGCTGTATCTCTAGCTCTTTTTCTCCTTGTCTCACTCAAAACTGCCGGATCTCTTTCTCCCTTATATACCTTTACGTGCACAGGAAGGCCACAGCTTTACTTCTACCTCTCAATACCCTTCGCTCACACACACTTAATGATCCACACTCCCACACTTTCCGCGCTGCCTTCTGCTGCCACTCCCGTGCTATCAGCTACTTATAAACACATCACTAATTTATCGTGTATTGACTTTTGGCACATAAAGACAATCAAAAACTGTATCCTCTTTTTCCCCCTATACACCCGTATCGAGCTACCTTGGAACCGTAAGCCCTTTGTTATCAGTAAGTTATCTACATCAGAAGTAAGGGCCAGGGGCATACAGGTGTCGACCAATCAACGCTATTTTGTTTCTTTGACAGATGTGCGCCCAACCTCGAGGATTGTCGTGGTGTCGGGCACGCCGGCCGGATCCAGGTGTGGCCTTCGGCGTTGATCTTTGAGATGTGGCCTCGGGTATTACCGTGACGTTACTGCGCGCTTACGACGATCGGATTGCACAGGCCGGCGCCCGCATGCATGAGCGCACTCCACGCTTCAACATCTGTATGTGGATGGTACTATAGTTCCCGTACCTATTCAAATTACTGTATGTATACTAGGGTATGTAATTATAGGAACATACAAAAAAAATGAGGATCAATGGGAATACACGTCCGTGGTGAGGTCAAAACATCGCGTTACAAATATTTGCAGAGGTACGGGAAAACTTGGAGGTCTGCCACACCTCCATTCAAACAAAAATAAATAAAAATCATCATTTCGTTGCATATACACCGGTCTACAACTATGTAAAATTTAATGTACTTGGGATGTGTTGTTGAGGCTAGAGAAAATGTGTATTGTCGAATTTGCATAGGTACGGGAGCTACAGTACAATAACTAAGTCCGTGCAAAATAAGGTGCAAAAGAGCAGTTTTTGATCAGAAAGGAAGAGCAAAAGGAAGCTTGTCGATCTTGACAAGATAGTCGAGCATGAGACCAGCCCAGGTGACCCATCCCATGTGGCCGTTGCGAATGAAGTTCACTGAACCAGTCACGTCAGTTATATCCGTGATGCAATAACAGAAAATAACACTCACAACCGCAGCTATCGGGCGAGTCGAGATCGACTGTGACGTATTGCCAGATAAGGTGAAGCGAGGTACCACCGATGGTAACATAGAAGAAGTACGGGGTCTGATCGTTGAGAATACCCGCGTAGGCGAGGGTGGAGACGAAGAGGACGGCACAACTGAAGGTGAATGGGCGAACAAAGTCACCGAGCATCACAGCCGTTGACTTGACGCCAACCTTGACGTCATCTTTGCGGTCCTGGCAGGCGTAAATGGTGTCTGATCCCAAGTCAGTTTCGCACGGTGATACGGCGACGAGCGAGGTGGGAACAGACCATAGTGCATGGTCCAACCCCAAGATCCAACCATCAGGAGGGTGAGTAGCTGGACATCGACCTCATTGGTGATGGCAACCCAGGAGATAACAAGGCCGAAGTTCATGGCAATTCCGAGCCACGCTTGCGGCCAGTAAGTGATGCGTTTCATGAGTGGGTAGACAATGAAACTACATTGGCCACCATTCCGTCAGTTCCTGGCTCACGGAGAGTTCAGACGAAAAAACGTACAGAGGGAGGAGTTGAGCAATCGCCGCCCAGAATGCGACACCCTTGTAAGGCATGTACAAAAGGACGCCGGCAAGGTATTGGAGAATCAAATAGATAACGGCGGCAAAGACTGACACGCGACCGCTGGCAAGAGGGCGTCCCTTGGTGCGCTCTGGGGCTACGTCAGATCGGAGCCTCGACATCAGAATCATTCTGAACGTACCAACTCCGGCATCGAAGTTGCGGTCGAAAATATCGTTGATGGTGCAGGCAGAGCCGCGGACGATGAGTGCGGCAATTAAGAACTTGAACATCTCAGTCCAGAATGTTGTCAAGTCCAAGCTCGTTTTGTACGCGGCCATCGTCAAGCCCCACGCTGATTTCGGCAGTCAGTTAGATGCTTCGAATGTGGATAAACGAGCCTACCAAACGGCCAAAACATGAGGATGGTACCAGTAGGCTGCATTATGTGTAAGCATCTTCACAAGACTCTGCAATGTAATCACGTACCTTGTGAAAGCGGATGAGTTCCAAATATGGACGAACTTCAGGAGAGACGAGTCCGAGAGGAAAGGGAAGCTTTTCTGGGACGGGAGACTTGAGAAGAGGAGACTTTTCCGAGGAGGGAGCCATTGCAATGAAATTGATGATTAAACGTCTAAAGAGATGAAGTACTGCGGGATGGAAGAGAGAAACAACTGAAGAGAGAACGATGCTGTCAGGTCAGGTCTTGACACGAGGGTTTATATATGTCTGACGCCCCAGCCAGCTCTTCACTGCGTACCTCTCGTGACGCCGTCCGGTCGTCGCAACCACTGAGAAGGCGGATCAATATTCCCAGCTCTGGGGCCTAACTCTGAACCATGAGGGGATGAGCACATCAGCCCGGCAGTAGCGGCATTCTCATGAGACGCTGAGTCAACAAGCCCTAGATGATAGGAAATTACAGCCGCTGGTATAATGATCGTGCAGTCGCCAAGTGGGCGGTCCGCGACCGCCATGGCAGTGCCCAACAAGCGAGCGTTTATAACGTAAGTACAATTGCTTCCTCACAGCTTTGCCTCGGGCAGAATAATTTGTCAGAAAAGGCTGCGCTGCAAAACATGTCGGATAAAATGCAATTAGAAGTGCAGCTATTGTAACTCACTCACTCATTGCACGTCTGTGGTTGGTGCTCCACCTGTGAAACACGATGATACAGTGACTTCGATGTGACATAGAGGTGACTAACTAACGCAAGTTTCTGCGGGCAGGCCAATGGGACAGGCCCGGGTTTATTGCGGGACTGCGGCCTACTGTATGGCTTCTCCTTCGATGCCGGTGAACATCCGGTTTTGATCAACCTGATACAGTACCCAGTTGACCACGAGTCACAGCCATCGAGTCGGGGCAGGCACGCGATTGATGAGCAATGTATGCCGTTGCCAAGACAGCACCTTTCTGGGAGACACGCTTTAGTGAAGGCGAATTCCTTCTCCGGAATCTGGCTTTGTTAATCCTGTGCGATTTGATCCCTTGGAACTCGGTGAACGTATGGGCGGTGGGACGTCCGCGAAATTAGCTAAGCAAGGCAAGGCGTGGATCACGTGGGTCCGTGACACCTGTACGTCCATATAAGCGCTATTATCCGAGTCAGTCAGGATATGATATCCTATCCCGCTGTTCTCGCACCTTCCCCTGTGGCATCTGTTACCACTAAGTCCTCTTTCCTTCAGTACCTCGCTCGTTTCATGAGGGCGTTACACGCCTCCTTTCCGTCCACTGTCCACTCGCTTGACGTTAGCCGCATTCACCGGTCGCGCGACCAATCTTGACTCTTGCGGGGGCTTGTCTCGGCGCGACTAGTCAATAGGGTCAAAGAATCTCATCCAAGCAACCCTCCTCATACATTCCACAAACCCTATTATGTTTACAAGGATTGGAACTAGTCATGCTTCAAATTGATACCCGACATGACGCTGGATTCTTCCCCCCGGTACAACGACTCGCTCGATTCTCGCACGCTCCCGGCGATCGAGTCTGGGACCGCATGGCCAGCTTTCCCTACCAAGAGTGGCGCAGTAACACCTTCGCCCTTCTCTCCTGGGGTGGTTTCTCGCGCTTTCGGAAATATATGCATATGTTTGATATCCGAGGCGACCTCCTTCGCTGTGGTCCAGGAGAAGACAGAAGGGGACGCGTTGTGCACGTTGTTCCCTCGTGGGTTTGTTGCTTCGTCGCTCGGATGGCGCGGATAGCCGCCAGGAGCCAATCCGCGACGCTCGACATCCCAGTCGGACCCCGTCAGTGCGTTGCTCTCGTACCACGGCTCAATGGCAGAGAATTTGTCGGGGATGCCATAAAGATCGGGAGAGTTTCGTGGGGTTTTCTCCCTCTACCATGAAACACGACCGTCGTTATCCGAGCAAGTTTGCGCAAGGGACATCATGGCTTACCGAGGATACGTGCTTCATGAGTATTTGGTACTTCTCCCCTGCACGCTCAGACATAAGTTTTTGACCAACGGGGCTGTCAATGCGGAAGGGAAAAGAAAATCGATACCTTCAAACTGGATTGTATGTCCGAGCTTGTAAGGCGTATCTGGTTTCCATTCGTTAAGCATACCGTGCTCGTGCGTGCGTAACAATCAGCGTGAGAGCAGGAGGGGAGGAGTGTAGTCCTATGATAAGCCAGCCCGCGTCATTACAGTATCTATATATAAGGACCACTGGCAGGCGTAGCGCCGGTAGAACCCTCGCAAACTATATACAGAGTAGCACAAGGCAGGTTCGTGAAAGCACTTAGTCAACCCTCAAGGGGAGACGCTCGGTATGAGGCAGATGTTCCACAAATGTTTGAAAATCCGGTGATTCCAGTTTCAAAGTAACAACACTGACCGCAGTGGGAGACAGACGTTGAACGTCGAACGCTCGAGCAATGGGCCCGGCTAGTTCGACCCCCCTCGCTCGTGGGTACTACTGTATAGACATAACTCGGTACGGTCGGAAGATGCCAGTGCCAGTTCAGACTCGGACAGCGAGATAGGAACCAACCAAGGCGCCGTGACCGGGTGTGTGGTCACAAATCCAAGGCCAATGAATTGAAGCCACCCATGTGGTTTCTATTTCCGTTTTTAACAATCTCGTCATGCTATCAGGGACTGTCATAGGCTGGCCATCTGATTCTTCTCCAACACAGCATTTGTCGATATCGTCTGATTCGTCTTCCTCATCCAAGCAGGAATCCGCCCATGAGTCAGAATATTCCAATCAGTTTCTGCTGCTTGCTGCTCGTGCGCGCTCCACCGGCGCCGGGATTCTCAGCCCATTAATCGTCTCGCTCCAGAACTAAACAAAAAAACGTGACGCTTGACCGCATTTGGGTCTTTCGTTTCCTCGTTAATCATGCACAATATATGCACGCAAAAATCGACGATGCGGCACCTCCTCCTTTATCTGTCACCACCACCGTGGCCACCATGGGAAAAGTCTGGTGCCTTCTCATAGATCACGAACTCAAGCCCACCTTCGGAGAACCCCTCTCTGAGTGGTCAGAGCTCAATGACACGATTCACGATCTAAAGATCAAGATCAAGAAGGGTGCGAGCTACGGAGACCTCGTCCACATTACCGCCAACAGGATGCAAATTTGGAAGTGCAAAAGTTTGAAGCTATCTGCCAACGACCCCTTTAGGCGGACTCGAAAGCTACTCAAAAACATCAAGTTCTCCTACGACGAGAACAGTAACGTCCAGCACCTTGCCCCGGCGCAGGTTGTGATGGACCTCGGGCCCGCGGATGATGAGTTGTTGCTTGTGCTAGTACCCGACATAGGTACTGTATGCGGTGTTGGTTCTCCTTCTTCACGTTCCTTACCAAGCTTCTCCTATACCCCAAATAGATTATTAGCGGGTGTCTTGGTGACCGTTGGATTGCGCAGTTCCGAGGGTCTTATTGTGAGCGTGCCCCCGTAGCCCTGGCTCGGAAACTCTTCTTAATCACCGTACTATTCAGCCTATTTTCCACCTTTTGTTCCTGTAGTCTTAGTTGTGTGTACATGTGGCACCATTTCAGATCAATTTCCCGCTGCCTGAACCCTCTCCTGGCGGACAAGGTTTCTTTCTTTTGGAGTAATTTCTCTTGGAGTAATATTATTGCAAGTGGTAACGCTACTACTGCCTCTATCTCCTGCTTCTCCCTCTGTATAGAAAGTGCGGGGAGAATTACCGGACCACAATAAGAATTAATCAGCAGAAGCTGAAACACATAAGGTAAAGTAGGTCGTTTGAGGTAATCGATCTAAGGAGGATGAAATGTGTGATACAATACGATGTAGATCAGACTCAGATGCAGGGTATAATGATACAGAGTGCTCTAAAGCTTTCGAGATGAGAACAAAGGCGAGAATAGACTAATGTAAAAAAAAAAAAGGAAGAGAAGCCGCTTTTCATAAACCAAGCAGGTGGGCATCGGCGTCTCTAGTCGTAATCGTGGCGGGCGCGCCTGCTAGCCATTCGAACCTTCTCGCCGTACTTGTAAAGCAGAATCGGAATTGGAATAAAGGCGCATGCGAGAAGTGCCAGGAGCGTGCTCGCCCATCCAACACCGAGGTTGCGATACATGGCACCGGCAAACAGCGGAAACGCGGCGCCAAACATGGATCGAATAAAGTCGTTTCCGGCAAGTACGCTAGCCGCGTAGGTGGGGTAAGCGTCGGCGAGGTAGTTCAAAACTGCGTTCTGTGGTGGGGGTCAGTTAAGACTAACGTTGAGAGAAGGACGGCACTCACGAAAAGAAGTAGCGCCGCCATGCCGAATAGGCTGGATCCGATGATCGGCACAATCCAGTGCACGCTTGCCCGTGATGCCCATCCAAACCACAACAGGGAGATGGGGACGATCAACGCGCCAACTATCGCGATCGGCATCCGCTCCTCAGGCTTCAGTTCGCCCTTCTCGTTGTACTTCGGCTCCTGCACGAAATATAGGTACGCGAAGAACGGCGGTATCACCATGAAGATCCCGACGAAAATCCCGAGGAAGGACAACCCGACCATCTGCTCGCGCCAATGGTAGATCCCGACGAAAACGATTGGGAACGACTCGAACCAGATGTAAAGAAGCGCGTATATGAGACCGATGTAGACGTTGAGCACGAGGACGATCGGCTCTTGGAAGTTGAGGGCGAATGGTCGCACGAGGATGTCGACGGCAACGTCTCGGGGGGTCATGGTTGCCGCAGCGATCTCAGAAGCCGACTTGATCGATGGATTTCCGGTCACCTTCCGAAGGCGCTTCGCTCGGCGGTAGAGGATGTTGGATGCGGAAGTCTCGGGAAAGAAGAAGAATAGCAGGACGAGGGTGGGACCGGAGAGCCACAGAATCTCCCAGATCGTCCAGCGCCAGCCCTCGACGTGGGCAGCGAAACCACCGACCAGCGGACCGAGACTCGGTGCGCAAGTAGCGAAAAGTCCCCAAATCGTCATTGCATAGGCTCGCTTCTTTGGAGCATATATATCGGCGATAGTCGCTCCTCCCGTCGCGAGGATCGGCGAGCCGAAGAAGCCGGTAAGAAACCGGAAGGCCATGAGCATACCATAATTGGTAGCAAGGGCCGTGGGAACTTGTAACACGACGAACATGGCGAGGGTGAAGATGTAAATAGGCATGCGACCAATTTGCGGGACTTCGCTCAGAGGAGCCCACACCATCGGACCTGATTTAATTTCAGTCATAAGACAAGGACGGAAATCCGGTATAACTGACCAAGCCCGTAACCAGCCACAAAGACTGTGAGTCCGACAAGCGCGGCGACGTTGCTGACATGGAACTCTGAGGTGACGCCTGGTAGACCAGCGGTGTAGATGGCAGAGCCAAGGTACACAGCGAAAGTCAGAAGGCATGTCTGGAACATGACCCATGCTTTCTTCCCACTCGACCAGTTCTGCGGATTCTAATGCTATGTGAGATACGATGCAATCGCAAACAGAACGAACCGATACTCACATCTGGATCCGTGGGACCATACCAATCTACCAGCAGCACATCCGGACCCTTCTCTGGATCTGCCTTGGCTGGGGTATTTGCGATCACGGTCGCCTCCGAAGTTATCGACCTGACATCGGGATTGGGGACGTCATTGAGGGTGAGCTGGACGGAATCCCGTGGCGATGTCTGTGTTCCACGCTTGGTTTGCCAGATTACTGGAAGCTCCCTCTCATCTGAGTGGGGAAAAAATCGGGACCCGAACGCCAAGCGGAGGGTATGAGCAAAAAAGGTATCGTGAAATGCTTCTACGAACATTTAGAGACAGGTATATGTGGAGAGAAGATTGTTCGGTGGGACGGAATGAGGACGAAATTGTGAGCCCATCTCTGGTGGTTAAATAGTGAGATACTTTGTCAAGGAACGCTTGGTGAGAAGATATGTGTAGATGTGGATTCATTATGTGTGGGACCGTCAGCAGGTTGGCCGTTGGCCGTTGGCAGGCTACAAGCGCCCTGACTGGACGGACGTATTTCCTTTTTTGTCGAAGATCTACCATAAAAGATCCACTTGCAGGACCGTGTCTGCTTACTGAGCATCTGCAGCGTCTGCCGGCATGCTGACCCACCTTCAACGTACTGCATTACAGAGGGTGCCTTGTTCCCCCAGGCTCTCGGCGTTATCTCATTCTATCTCATTCTAGAATCTTTCCCCACCACGCATTCATCCGCCCATCTATGTCAGCCACTTCGGAGTTGTACAATTGAACGACGTTTGTACATTAAGCAAGAGCGAGGATACTGGATGACTGTCCGGCCCCAGACGTAGACGTCCTATCTTTGTTTGGGTTCTCGCGTTCGTCCGCTCATATGGTACCCTGGCTCGTCGGAGTGGTACATATACATAGCCCGGAGGGTGGTGCCAGTGTATTGTGTATTCCTGTACGATATCACAATGACAAGGCCCAGGCCCTGCCAGGTGAAATAGGGATTTTCCACAGGTACATCGTGGGCCATGGTTGGGCGAACTGCGAGACTTATGGAAGCGCAATGCCGCTGCCCTCGCTCGCTGGGCTGAGGCCCGCTTCGCTATTGTAACTTAGTGCCGCGGTCTTTCTAAAAAAATAAAGAATCGATTACTTGATTTGTCATCTAGAGCTGACTCTGGAGAGAGCTACATCCCTCCTCGATGATCCAGGGATTGCTTCAAGGATTGCTTCGCTTTCAAGCTTTCAAGTTCCGTCGGATAGAAAATTACGACCCGATAGGTGTCGAGGCCAGCTGCTACTTTCATTATCTTCGACACTTCACACTGCGACAGGAGTGTCTTATGCATCGTGTCACGACAGGCAGCGCTAGAGCGCTTCCCAAACAAACCTTTTATCTACGGAATTTCGAAGTGCAATAGGGGCTGGTTTCCCGCAGCGCCGATTCAAGTCGGCCGCTGAAAGACCTACTGCCAGTGCGTGTGCCTTATGTCATCTGGCTGGATAAAAATGAAGGCTGACAACGACTCGACCCCCTTTATTAATCTCCCTCCCACACCACCATCATGGCAGACTCGGACATCCAAGTTTGGTGCCTCGCTATTGACGACCACTACAACCCTATCTTTGGAGAACCTTTCCCTGTGTCTGTACGTCAGGATGACACGATCCACGATCTAAAGATAAAAATCTTGGAAACGCCGCACTCGGCCGACTTCGTCGTCTTCACCAACAGTATTCAAATTTGGAAGTGCAAGAGCTTAAAGCTGTCTGCCAGGGACTCCTTCGGTCAAACGACCAAGCAAGTCAGCGACCTCAGGTTCTCCGACGAGGAGGACAGTCCCGTCCAACACCTTGGCGCGGCTCGGAGGATGATGGAACTTCAACTCCAAGACAGCGAGATATTGCTTGCGCTGGTACCCCCATCTGATCAGGTTGACTCGGTACGCGATGATTGATCCTCTTCCCTGCGCCCCTTACTGAGTTCAAGTTTCCTATGTCTCTTTGATAATTGGATTGCGCTGACATTTGCCGTGCCTTACTGTCTCCGATGCAGGGCTTCTAGGTGGGAAACTCACTGTATGCCCGTGCCTGTAGCTCTCGCCCGCATCGCCGCCTTCCTAGTATTGTCTTGTAGTCTCAGACTCTCAGCTGTTGCCTGCCTGTATGTGTACGTGTATAAGTACTAGTATCCACTGCAATGAACGTTGTCCTGTTGTTTCGGAAACTTCTCTGCGTTCCGCCTTTCCATAGGAACCTCGCTAGGCTTGTGCTCCGCTCCGCGTCTATTTTCTGTCCACTCAACTGGCCCTGGGACCAATCATCGTGAGACTAGTCTGGACTCTCGCGTGGGCTTGTTTGCTCATACATGGAAAGCCGGGTTCACTGCGGTGCGGAGTACACGACCTAGGCTCTTGCAGCATACAGCTATGCCTCCACTGGCAAGGCGATCCCCACAATCGACATGCCTGTCGCTACACCAGCTCTGGGCTCTTTTTTTGGTTTCCCAACTGGTCCGAGTGGGACCTCCCGTGACATATATTCATCTGCAACGTCCGGTGCCCTGCTTAAAAAGGTGACCCTGCCAATTGCAAGCGTATCTACCTAATTGCTGGGCTACATGACCAGCAGTTTCTCGCACTCATAGTGAACTTACCCTCGTTCTTCGCTGATACAGACAGACTAGAGCCTTCTGAGGTGTGGCTCGCCGCAAACTCTTCTTAATAACCGTACTTTTGTTCTTGTAGTCTTAGCTGTAGGTACACGTAGCATTATTTCAGATCAATTTCCTACCGTCTGAATCCTCTCCCTGTGCGCAAGGTTTGTGTCTTTGGGAGTAACTTCTCTTATTGCTGAAAGTGGTAACGTTACTACTGCCCTTATCCCCTCCCCGACTACAATATAAAGTCTTAAGACCAACTGAACGATGCTTACGTGGGATTAGAGCGGCGGGATTCACCACCTTACATCATGAGCAAAAGGCGACACGCTTGGGCGATGTGGCGAACAGATGCTCTGCCGCTGCGGCGAACTCGGTATAAAGACTATTCTGTGCCAAACACGGGTAGTGGGTTGACCCAGGCAGCCGGGTATGCATGGCAGTGTTGTCAACTTGTCACTTCGGTAGAACTAGCGGCGAGGAACGTCGGGCCGTTACAACAATAGAACGGAACAGCGGCAGTCATGGCAAGAGTCATGGATCAAAAAAAAAAAAAAAAGAACAGCGGCAGTCCTGAGTTCCCGAGTCAACTGGATCGCCTGAAAGATGGCTGCCGAATCACCCCTGCATTCGAATCGTTTCTCCGACCTCCCTGCCAGAAAACGCAATCGAGACATGCTTGTTCCTTTTTCGGATGCAATATCAAATGTGCGAAAAGCGGGTTCAAGTTGATGAAGACACCTTGAAATTAAATGTGCGAAAAGCCTGAGCATGTTGAAGATGAAGACACTTCTAAAAGCTTCGTCCCACTCGCCAAGGTCTCACCTGGGCGTCAAGGATGAGAGAACCAATCACAATGGGGGATCAATTAACAAGTTATATACAATATATTCTATTCGCCGGGCCTACATGGACCGGAAAAGGAGGATTGTGATTCAGTATTAAGGACTCCATCCGAGTCATCCTTCATATCTTGAACCCGCCAGCAAGGCCCATCACATTCGTCGGGTCCACCGCCTTCTTGATCCCATGTAACCGAGGTAGATTCGCCCCATAAATCTCTTCCAGCGGCGTGTCAAACAACGCGTAATTGGGGTACACAGCCGCGTGCGAAACATTTTGCCCATCCGCATCCGCAGCCGCGGTGACCGTATCAGAGAGACTCCGCATCGCCTTACTTATAGTGTCATCCAAGGAAGCATTGTTGTATGTGATAGTGACAGCCGTGGGGAAGAGAGCGCGAGATCGATCGGGGGGGTACGCAGAATCTGAACCGTGAGAGAACAAATCCTTGAGAAATGTCTCGCAGAAGAGCGTGACAGTGGCATTTGGATCTAGTGCTCCGATCTTACTTCCCCAGAACTACAGGCGTGCGGTCGTTGAGTAAGATTTGGACGCGTGAGGCAAGATGGTGCTCACCAAAGTCTGATTCACAATCGCGTCGAAAACAGACGGAGAGTACTGCGTGACTGAGATACCGTTGGCGCGACCTCTGTATCTTTTCATCAGCCATGCTCAATCGCCAGAGCCGAGAAATAACCGACCGAATATTGTTGGGGAATTTCTGAGGGAGAGGCTGCTGAACATGTCAACGAATGATCTCGTCTTGACATCAGACTGATTAGTCGGAATTGCCAAGAAGTCATCGAATATCCCCGGCGCGGGTGTGGGCGCATTGTAGAAAACGAGAGCTGTGGATATGGCCTGAATGGGTGATATTTCCTGGTTTGTACTAAATGATAATATTGAAACGTAAGGACGTACCCCCGCCGGAGTGTAAGTCACGGGGACATTCAATGCGGCCTTGGGGTCATTCTTCTGCTGGAACTTTACGAGGGCTTCCTTCACTAAATCTAGTTGGTCTGCATTGTAGTTAATAGTACCACCCTATCAAATCGAGTCAGCTTGAGAGTACGAATGTTACGTCAATCGGTGTTACCGACCCAGACTTGGCCCTGGGGAACTGTCTTGTAAGTGAACTTGGTCACGATGCCCTATTATCAATGTCAATCAAACTTCCTGTTCTATCGCCTTGCAAGGAAGTGTCCCACAAAATTATTCCCTCCGCCCTGAGAATACGGTGTCTCAGTGAAGCGTCCCTCTGAAGTCCAATTCCGCTTACCCGAAGTGCGAACCATAAATCTTTATTGCTTTCTGTCACATTTATAATGGTCCCGTTTGGTAGGACCAGTTCATATCCTGCCATAGTGTCGATAGTTAATCCGTACTGATTGCTCGTGAAAGCATAACCTGTGACACGAAATCACAGTCAGCAGTTAGCGTCGTGACATGGAGGTATCACCAACCGCCGCCCAACGTCAAACCGGAAATACCGACTGTAGGTACGCGTCCTCCAACGACGTTGACTCCGGTTGAGTCGAGAGCTGTGTATACTTGGTCCCAAGTAACGCCAGATCCAGCGTCAACGGTCCCCGTGGCATTATTGAGCTCGATGTTGCTGAATCGGGTCATGGAAATCTGGACCCCGGTCGTGGAAGAGAATCCAGGATTAAGTGCATGACCTCCACCTTTCACCGCGAATGGTGTACGTGTGGATCCCAAGATGCGCAACTACCACGACACGCTGTGAGTGGCGACTATTATTATAGGGACCCGGAGGTACGTACAATAACGCCAACATCTGCTGCTGAGCCTGGCTCGACGGAGCACGCAGACACCTGAGTGGACGTGACGAGAGAGTGGTCGATATCAGCGTTATACTGGGTGGAGTCTTCACTTGTACGTTAGTCTGGTGCTAAAGGAAGGCGAAGATGAGAGCCACGCACTGGGGTAGAAGAGCTGAGAGGAATTGGAAATGGCGTTCGCGATACTGCGACAGGTACTTTGGTACCTCCCGGACGGTGTCACTGTGAGAACAGAAGCATGCGAGAAGGACGCCAGAGAGAAAGCGACAACTAAGAAAGTTGTCGAGAGCATACTGAGGTGAGAAAGGATTATCGAGACTTGGTTTGCAGCAGTCTCGTCCTTTTATCCTCATTTCCGTCCTTTCACGCCGGCATGACTCCGCGTAAGCAAGGAGCCATAATCCTGAATAGGCTAGTGTCCATGGGATGTCAACTCGACAACCACCGGTGTGTCTACGTAAAAGACTGCGCTGCCACTCACCGCTGCTGATCCACCGCCTCCACATACCGAGTGGGTCTAATGGAGGTCGTGATACCCTCCGATGCGAGCGAACATGAGCATTTTGGAACACCATGGACTTCGTTCTTGACGGCGATAAATATCTCCGGGCCAGCGTACAGAAGTCGATACTCGAGCACTCTCCCTAGCCAAAGGTTACTAGTAGTGCCCCTTCAACGCTCCGATGGCAGAAGGAATCACAACACGAATGTTCGGAGATATAACCAAGTAATTTGACACCTTTGCGTCTTCTGGCCGCGCCAACTTGAACATATACTCGGCGGACAAATGAGATCCGCTGAGAGTCCATAAAGGTTATCAGCGATCCCATCAGCCCGAGCGCACTGGTGAGATAGTGTTACCTGCAATTTGAATGACTCATTTGGTTCAAATGGAGGGATCAAGGGAGGAATACAGTACCTAGAAAGCAAATCATCACTATGGATGATGACCGAGAGATGACAGCCTTGGATGAAACCGGGCCGGAACTCGGCAACTTCTTGGAGTCTTCTTGGCAGGGCTCTGTCCCCTGAAAACCCCAGGTTTGATACACGTCCACCACAGTGTTTCCTTTTTTGGATGCGAACTTTGATACCGGTCTTGTGGGCGTCCACTAGAGCCCATTCTGGTGTTAAATAGCGAAATTCTTTATCAGGGGACGTTTGATGAGAAGGAAGTACAGTAGATGTGGGACCGTCGTGAATTGCTCGTAAGTTAGCAGCCTAATAGCAGGCCCTGACTGGACGTATTTCCTTTTTTGTCGAAGATCTACTGTAAAGAATCTAAAGATCCACTTGCCACTTGACCAATGCTTGCTTACTGAGCATCTGCAGACCCACACTTGTTCCGCCTGGCTCTCGGCGACGTCTTAATCTCGACGTCTTAATCTCATACGTCTATCTATGTCAGCCACTTCGGAGTTGCACAGCGCACATCAAGCTTCCCTTTGGCTAACGCCGACTCGGACTACTCTCGTTCGGGTCAGACAGGTAATCGTTGACGTTGCTGCAGCTCTGCATGGTTCACCACATCCTGGAGCCAGGTAACAGGTGACACGGTGCAGAGTGAAAGTACGCTATGGTCTACCCGAAACCTATGCGACTGATTTCTTGTTTGCCACTGAGCCGGCCCTATTTGGAACAACCCCTGTCACCTGCCCGGCAAGACTTACAGTAGCCGGATCGCCTTCAAGTTTATCGCCTTTCCACTGACTCGGTGATTGAGGACATCCTCCTCGAATTTGACCGCCACCCCTCTCAGCTAGATAATTCACCTACAAGGAGGGACTTGGTCCTTTCTTTTTACCCTCTTTATTCTCTGAATTCCCTCTACATACAAGAGAACAATTACTGTAATTTTGCCCCCCAATGTCGTGCAGCTGCTTTTTTGGCAACGACACCCACCGAGATCCCACATATCCCCGACCCATAATTAAGTACAACTTGTACAAATTCATCATGGCCTTACTGACCCTCATATAGGATTCTGCCGTAGTAGTTAGATAGTGGATTGTGACGTACACTTCCTTGCAATGGAGTGCGATGCCACTGCCCTCGCTCACTGGGACTACGCTGTGCCACCCCAGTGCGCCACTTTGTCGATAAAATGATGAGTCGGTTTATCTATCGTTAACACAAGCAATGGTGGATGGGTTTCAGGCAGGAGAGCAGACAGAGCTCCACCCAACTATGTCATCTGCTTAGTACTGTACGCGCCCAGACAACATAGTATCACCATCGAACATCGGAAGACAGGCCAAAGGCCAGCTGCTGCCCCCATTATCTTCGATACTGTGGCACGGCCCACTCACTCTGCACCATGACAGGAATTTCGTTGGTCTCATGTGCTGAGAGCTACTCTGTCACGCACTAGAGCGCTTCCGAAAAATCCAGGCACACTCTCACTGGTTGACCTTTTGTGCATGGAACAGGAGTGAATGCCCAGAAGAAAGTGCCAAAGAAAGTGCATGACGAAATTCCGACGAAGACGAAGCATGAGGTCTTATGTCAGCAAAGACGATGACTGAACTGATGACGACACCTTTTGCCACTGCCACTACTACCATCATGGCGACCAACTTGAATGTTTGGTGTCTACTCATTGATGAAAACCACGAGCCCATCTTCGGAGAACCCTTCCCTGTGTCTATACGCCATGATGACATGATCCACGAACTAAAGGTTAAGATCCAGATGATGTGGAACAGGTCCAAGCTCTCCCACATCCCCCCTAACGACCTCGAAATTTGGAAGTGCAAAAGCTTAGAGCTGTCTGCCAGAGACTCCTTCGATCTGACGAAAAATCAACTCGATGGCCTCAAGTTCTTCGACGACGAAGACAGTGACGTGACCGCCAACATCCAGGTCCAGCACCTCGGGGTGGCACAGAGGATGACGGAATTTAGCAGAGACGACGACGAGATATGGCTTGTGGTGGTACCCCAAAATGATGGTACGCGCTGTTGGCTCCACTGCACCATGTTCCTTACTGACCTTCCTGTATCACACATAGATTAGCGGATTTCAGCTGTTTTCGTGTGGGACACACAATGTGCGTGCGCCCCTGTAGTTCTGGCTCGCATTGCCGCCTTGCTCTGCCATTTTTTCATCTGTCTTGTAGTCTTAGCTGAGGCTCGCCTATATGTATTTGTGGACTTTGCACAATTCGCCACGGTGTATCCAATCCTGTTGTTCACAAACTCCATCTTTCCTTCGGTACCACGCTCGCCCCGTACTTCGCTTCGTTTCTCCTTTCTGTCCACTCGCTTGGTTTGACGCCAGTTCTGTGTGCCTTCATCTCTACCATAGCTAACCCCTCTAGACGCAAACTTGAGCCAGTGAGGACGCCAACTAACGTGATTTGACGCACTCAACCTCTTGAGTGCATCAAGTCACGCTAGACAGACCCCGCAGGCTCGACTACCCCTCGGTATACGAAAGATATACTGGACGACTGTCCTACACCAGACGTAGACGTCCCATCTTTTTCGTGTTCTCGTGTTCGTTCGTTCCTACGATACATGTCCCCGGTGAGCTTGTGGCTTTCTTTAAAGTAGTAGCCAATGAAAAATTAACGAAAAAAGTATATTGCATCTACAGCAACGAAAGAAAAGACACCCAGTTCAACAAGCTGCTGCAAATCCCCGGTAGTCCATGCATGGGGACACGCGATCACAAGTGGCTGTCAAGAGTGTGGGCCGAACTAATCATGGCATGGCGAACGAACCGTACGAGGACCGGGAACGCTGGGGCATCTTGGGTCGTTGAGCTCTTCTTACGTAGTAATGGAGAACAAAGACTGGAGAGCTAGCATGGGTCGTCACACAGAAGCCAGCCGGAAACCAGTGAGGATGACGTGCACGAGCGCCTAGACTTCCCTCAGGCGTGCCTGACCGTGACCGGACTCCTCGCTGGTGGAAAACACCCTGCGATGGTCCCTTTTGTGGTGTGGTCCTGCAGTCTTGTAAGACCACGACGACAAGGAGAAGGGGTCAGGCGAATAGAGGTTTTCAACAGGCGCATCGTGGGCCATGGTCGGACGGACTGTGGGTCTTATGGAAGGGCGAGAGCGTGAGGCCACTGCCCTTGCTCGCTGGGTTCGTGCTGTAGGATCTAAGTGTAGGTTGACGAAACAAACACCATGTAGAGTTGTTGACAATTGCACCCCAAGCGTGGATAAATCTCACAGCAGGAGTGCCGCCCTGGGGGAAGGCGCTTTGGGGCATCGTGGGCCATGGTCAGATGGACTGTGAGCCTTATGATGATGGAAGGAGTGGAGCGCGATGCCGCTGCCCTCGCTCGCTAGATTGAGGCCTGCCTTCGCGTTGTAGTACCGCGGTCATTTCTAAGTATTTGTTACTGTATGTATAGCTGACCGAGAACGACACAGGGTGGATGAATTTCATAGCAGGATAGAGAGAGCTACCCCCGACGACATCACTGCTTCGCTTTTCTTCGTCAGTAGAACATCCCAGAGAACATCGTCCATCATGCATCATAGCCAGACTGGCTGCCAGTCGCCACCTCCATTATCTTTGACACCCTACGCCGTGACAGAAGTGTCTTATGACTCTTATCCACCGTGTCACCTCTCCTACGCACTGCACTTAATTCATGGAGTTGTACAGAGGGATTTTAAGCGCAATAGGGGCTGCGTTGCCGCGGCGCCAATGCAGACCGGTCGTTTGGCTGGTTGAAAGCCCCTGAACCTTATGTCATCTGGACAAAAATCGAAGGCTGACGACGACTCGGACTCTTTTATCGATCTCTCCCACCACCGCCATGGCAAACTCTTACATCCCAGTTTGGTGCCTCGCTATTGACAACCACTACAACCCTATCTTTGGAGAATCTTTCCCTGTGACTGTGAGCCACGATTGCACGATCTACGACCTAAAGATAAAGATTATGGGGGAGGAGCACTCTCCCCACTTGCGCCGAGTCGTCGTTACCAACAGTCTTCAAATTTGGAAGTGCAAGAGCTTGAAGCTGTCTGCCAAGGACTCCTTCAGTCAAACGAGAAAGCAAGTCAGCAATCTCAGGTTCTCCGACGAGGAGGACAGTCACGTCCAGCACCTTGGCGCGGCTCAGAGGATGATGGACCTTCAACTCGAAGACAGCGAAATATTGCTTGCGCTGGTACCCGGATCAGGATGAAACGGTACGCGGATGTTTGATCTCTGCCCCGCGTCCCTTACTTAGGATCCTATGTCTCTTTGATACTAATTGGATTGCGCTGACATTTACCGTGCTGGCCTATACTTTCAGTGTCTCCAATGCAAGCGCTTCTAGGCCGCCACTGGGTGGGAAACGCCCTGTATGCCCGTCCCTGTCGCTCTCGCCCGCATTGCCGCCTTCCTTGTATTTTCTTGTAGTCTCAGCTGTTGCCTGTCTGTATGTGCACGTGTATAAGCACTAGTATCCACTGCAATGGACCTCGTCCTGTTGTCTTGCGAACTCCTCCCGCGTTCTGCTTCTTTCCCCCCTAGGAACCGCGCCAGCCTCGTGCTCAGCCCCACGTCCTTTTCTGTCCACTCACTCGGCCCTGGCTCTGATCACCGTCTGTACCCAAGGTTTGTTTCTTTTGGGGTGAATTCACTTGGAGTAATATTGCTGCAAGTGGTAGCGCTACTACTGTCCTTATACCCTCCCTCTCCCTCTGTAGAAAGTCGATTAACTGGACGCGAATTACCGGACTACGATATAAAGTAGAAAGAATTAATACAGGTCATGTGTGAGGTAATCGATCTAAGATGATGGAATGTGTGATACGATACAATGTAGATCCAGACCCAGATGCGGGGTATAATGATACAGAGTGCTCTAAAGATTTCGGGGTGAAACAAAGGCGAGAATGAACAATGTCAAAAAGGAAGAGAAGACACCTTTCATGACGATGAACCAAGTGTGCGGGCATTGGCATGTCTAGTCGTAGTCGTGGCGGGCACGCCTGCTCGCCATTCGTACCCGCGCGCCGTACTTGTAAGCAAAATCGGAATCGGAATAAAGGCACACGCGAGCAGTGCCAGGAGTGTGCTTGCCCATCCGACACCGAGGTTCCGATACATGGCGCCGGCGAATAGAGGGAACGCAGCGCCAAACATGGATCGAATGAAGTCGTTTCCCGCAAGCACGCTAGCCGCGTAAGCGGGGTAAGCGTCGGCGAGGTAATTCAAAACCGCGTTCTGTGGTGGGCGTCAGTTGAGACTAATGATGATGTTAAGACAAGAACGGCACTCACGAAAAGAAGTAGTGCCGCCATGCCGAATAGGCTGGATCCGATGATCGGCACAATCCAGTGCACGCTTGCCCGTGATGCCCATCCAAACCACAGCAGGGAGATAGGAACGATCAATGCGCCAACTATCGCGATCGGCATCCGCTCCTCAGGCTTCAGTTCGCCCTTCTCGTTGTACTTCGGCTCCTGGACGAAATATAGGTACGCGAAGAACGGCGGTATCACCATGAAGATCCCGACGAATATCCCGAGGAAGGACAACCCGACCATCTGCTCGCGCCAATGGTAGATCCCGACGAAAACGATTGGGAACGACTCGAACCAGATGTAAAGAAGCGCATATATGAGACCAATGTAGACGTTGAGCACGAGGACGATCGGCTCTTGGAAGTTGAGGGCGAAAGGGCGCACAAGGATGTCGACGGCAACGTCTCGGGGGGTCATGGTTGCTGCAGCGATCTCGGAAGCCGACTTGATCGATGGATTTCCGGTCACCTTACGAAGACGCTTGGCTCGGCGGTAGAGGATGTTGGATGCGGAAGTCTCGGGGAAGAAGAAGAATAGCAGGACGAGGGTGGGACCAGAGAGCCACAAGATCTCCCATATCGTCCAACGCCAGCCTTCGACGTGGGCGGCGAATCCACCGACCAACGGACCGAGACTCGGTGCGCAGGTAGCGAAAAGGCCCCAAATTGTCATTGCATAGGCCCGCTTCTTCGGAGCATATATATCGGCAATAGTCGCTCCTCCCGTCGCAAGGATCGGCGAGCCGAAGAAGCCCGTCAGAAATCGGAAGGCCATGAGCATACCATAATTGGTAGCAAGGGCCGTGGGAACTTGTAACACGACGAACATGGCGAGAGTGAAGATGTAAATAGGCATGCGACCAATTTGCGGGACTTCGCTCAGAGGAGCCCACACCATCGGACCTGATTTAATTTCAGTCATAAGACAAGGACGGAAATCCGGTATGACTGACCAAGCCCGTAACCAGCCACAAAGACTGTGAGTCCGACAAGCGCGGCGACGTTGCTGACATGGAACTCTGAGGTGACGCCTGGTAGACCAGCGGTGTAGATGGCAGAGCCAAGGTACACAGCGAATGTCAGAAGGCACGTCTGGAACATGACCCATGCCTTCTTCCAACTCGACCAGTTCTGCGGATTCTAATACTATGTGAGATATGATGCAATCGCAAATAGAACGACCCGATACTCACATCTGGATCCGTGGGACCATACCAATCTACCAGCAGCACATCTGGACCCTTCTCTGGATCTGCCTTGGCTGGGGTATTTGCGATCACGGTCGCCTCCGAAGTTATCGATCTGGCATCGGGATTGGGAACGTCATTGAGGGTGAGCTGGACGGAATGCCGTGGCGATGTCTGTGTTTCACGCTTGGTTTGCCAGATTACTGGAAGCTCCCTCTCATCTGAGTGGGGAAAAAATCGCGACCCAAACGCCAAGCGAAGGGTATAAGCAAAGAAGGTATCGTGGAATGCCGCTGCGAACATCTAGAGACAGATCTAGAAAGAAATGAGATTGTGGAGAGGAGATTGTTTGGTGGGAGGGAATGAGGATAAAATTGTAAGCCCATCTCTGGTGGTTAAATAGTGGAATTCTCTGTCAACGTTTGATGAGTAGGTAGTATGTGTAGATGTGGATTCGTTATGTGGGGCGCGTTGGCAGGTGGACGTATTTCCTTTTTTGTCGAATATCTTCCGTAAAGATCCACTCTGCTTACTGAGCACTTGCAGCGTCTTCCGGCATGCTGACCCACCTTCAATCAACCATTACAGAGGGTGTTTTGTTCCCCCTGGCTCTCGGCGATATCTCATTCTATCTCATTCTAGAATGTTTTCCCACCACGCATTCATCTGTCCATCTAATATGTCAGCCATTTCGGAGTTGCACAACGTTTGTACACTAAGCAAGCCCTGTCCCTTTAGCTAACATCGACCATTGACACACTCGTTCGGGTCGGACAGGTAAGGCTGCTATGCATGTTCAGCACATTACGGAGTCAGGTGAAAGCACACAGCTATAGCCTGCTCAGGACCTATTAATATGCAGATGTTGATATCAGGATCAGGCCGTCTCTCCACCAGTTAGATGAAATAATAGAACGAACGAGTTGGCATTAGTGTTAAGTAACCTAACTTGTTACAATTTCTTGTGCCACGTTCCATCTCTGTGCGCATGGCCTTCGTCTCTACCATAACTAACCCATCTAGACGCAGGCCTGAGCCAGCTAGGACGCCAACTAATGTGGTTTGATGCGCCCCAACATCTTGGATGCACCTAGTCACGTTAGTTGGCACAGACAGACCCCCACGAGCTGAACTACCGCTCGGCATACGAAAAGCGAGGATGCTGGACGACTGTCTAGCACCAGACGAGACACCCACCTTGCTGGTGTTCTCGCGTTCATTCGTTCATATGGTACCCTCTCCCTTGGTCGGAGTAGTCCATATTCGTAACCCGGAGGGTAGTGCATCCATGTGCGATACCACGATGCCAGGGAGAAGGCCAGGCGAAATTGGGGTTTTTCACAGGCGCACCGTGGCCCATGGGCGGACGGACTGTGAGCCTCATGGAAGGAGTGGAGCGCGCGATACTGCTGCTGTCCTGGCCCGCTGGGTTGAGGCCCGCCTTCTCGCTGAAGTGCCGCGGTCATTCTGAGCGTCGATCTTGTCGACTGAAACCTTGCTTAAATGGTGTCGTGTTTTTTCTTTTATTTTCGTAGGGATATCTCAGTCGTGCTACTACAAGTGCTACTAAGTCCGTGGTCGATTTATGGATTATCCAATTCTATTGGCGTTTGCATGTATGAAAGATCATCCTTGTGTGCCCCTGCACATGTGCATCTGCAGGAGGACGATGGGATCGTAAGTGTGCTGCGTTCTCAAAGACATCAGCAGCTAGTCGCCGCCACCATTCCCGACCACGCGCCTCATGCACGAGTCACTGGCAACATGCGCCGCAGCACGAGTCACTCATGATTCTTACAGTGCCAGTTGAGCCACCAGGTCTACGTGGACAGGACGATTAGAAAAAGTATAGGACTGCGCTGAAGGAAGACTGGGGGGCCCAGGCAGGCGTAAGTGTCCGCAGAACAGACGTATAGGTTGCCTGCAGCGTCTCGCTTAACATCATTGAGAGAGAAGAGCAATTTGAAGGCGATGTAAAGTGCACCGAAGAACGCGAAATAAGCACACATATTCATTGCACTGCAAACAGGAACGTTTGGGAAAAACTGGCTTCATCAAGCTTAGCTACAGTAACAGAATGTTCATATGACAGTTTCGTCTTCTCGTATCCATTCCGACGCCCATGGTCTACTTGCTGCGCCGACGTCTCCGAGTGTGTTGTTCGAGGGTCCAGGAACGCGAGTCACAGGCGTAGAGGCAAGCCTGCGATGACGCAAAATGGCAGCCTTCATCGATTAGACCGTAGGTGTCATGGTTGCTGCAGCGAACTCGGAAGCCGACTTGATCGAAGGGTTTTCGGTCACTCTACAAAGGCGCTTCGCTCGGCGGTAGAGGATGTTGCATGCGGACGTCTCGGGAAAGAAGAATAGCAGGACGAGGGTGGGACCAGAGAGCCACGGGCCTGGATCTCCCATATCGTCCAACGCCAACCTTCGACGTGGGCGGCGAAACCACCGACCAGCGGACCGAGGCTCAGTGCGGCAGGACCTGGCCACTCTGTCACACACCAAAGTGCTTCCGAAAAACTCCAAGCACCCTCTCGGTTGACCTTTCAGGTATGAAATGGGATGGAGGGAGGTGTGAATGTTAATAAGAGGTCCAATGCTCCAGAGAAAGTGCACGAGTTGGCGCTGTAAAAAGGCGTTACATGAGTCTTATGTCAGCTTGGCGTGACATGACGAGATGTCATGTAGCCCTTGACTTGGCCCTTGACTGAGAACATTGTTCACAGCAGGACAGAGAGAGCTACGCCCGACGATGTCATCTGCTTTTTCTTTGCGTCGTCGGGTAGAACATCCCAGTGAAAATCGTCTATTATGACCAAATAGGTGTCACACTTAAAGGCCAGCTGCTACTAGTAGTACTGTACTTCCATTATCTTCAATACTTCACACCGCGACAGGAGCGTCTTCGCAGCAGGCAGCTCTGTGACGCACTAGAGTGCCTCCCAAAAAAAGCTTCTGTAGTGGATTCTGAGAAGAGCAATAGGGGCTGAGTTGCCACAGCGCCGAACCAAACTGGCTGGTGCGTCGGAATTGGCCGCTGCGGCATTTTTGAAAGTCCCTATAAATGCTCCTGGAACGAATGACTCCTTTTTCTACCTACCAGACCACCATCATGGCAGATATCAATTTTTGGTGCCTTGTCATCGATCACGACCACCGCCCTACCTTCGGAGAACCATTCCCTGTGACCGTGCGCCACGATGACACGATCCACGACCTAAAGATAAAGATCATGGGGACGCCGGACTCGCCTGACTTGCATCGATTCACCACTGCCAACAGTATCGAAATTTGGAAGTACCTCAGCTCAGAGCCAGACCCTAAGCTATCTGCCAAGGACTGCTTCCATCAAACGGGAAGGAAAATCTGCGAGGTCGAGTTCTCCGAATCGGACGAGGAGCCAAGGGACGTCTGGCACCTTGGCGCGGCTCAGATGGTGATAGATCTGGAGCTTGAAGAGGACGAGATATTGCTTGCGCTGGTACCCTCATCCAAGTCGGGCTTGAAACGGTACGCGATGTTTGGTCCTCTGCCCAATGTCCCTTACTGAGCTTCCTATGTCTTTTCAATAATTGGATTGCGCCGACATATATCGTGCTGGCCTGTACTTACTGTATCCGATACAAGCCTCGTCTAGGGGGGAAGCACGCTGTCCACGCGTGCCTGTAGCTCTCGCCAGCATTGCCGCCTTCCTATTTAGCCGTTGTTCCACCTTAGCTATTCCTCGCTGTACATGCACGTGTATATAAGTATTGGTATCCACCTCATCTTTCTGCAGTCGTCATTTCCTTATGGGCCTCGCTGGTCTCGTGCTCTGCTCCACTTCTCCTTTCTGCCCACTCGCTTGGCCTTGACTCCAATCGCCCGCGCGACCAGTCTGGACTCCCGCGTGAGCTTATCCCGGCATGGCCATGGCAGGTTAGTTCACTGCGGCGCGGGATACACAACGGCACCCTGGGCTCTCACAGCATACAACTACGCCGCCCCCAAGGCGATTCTCACCATCGACGTGTCTGTCGCTACGTCGGCTCCGCACTCAATTTTGTTTCCTACTAACAGGCTCGACTGGGTCCGCCCGTGGCAGGTATAATGTATTAATATACAAGTTCTGGCGCCCTCTTGGGTGCCCCCGTCAATTTCAGGCATATCCACACCTGACATTAGCGGCAAGGCGTCGCTGGCAGGGGTCTACTTGATTGGCACGTTGCTCGCGCTTGGAGTGAACTCGTTCTTCGCCGATGCAGACAGACTAGAGCCTTTTGGACGCGCACGTGGTCCCGGGTAAGAACAGCGCGAAGAGCACGAGCCGGGCCCGGGAGCAGAAGCACAGTAGCTGAACCGGTTTACGAGGAGGGATAGAGTAAGGGACAAAGTAATCGCTGTAAATAATTGAACACAGTCCCTTATGTCGCGTCATGTGTATGTGATGGACCTATCCACCTCGCGACCACCACCGATTTTGTCATTTTCGGATGTCGTCCAGGCGTCCCACAGAAATGTTTTCTCGGACACGAAAGATTTAAAAGTATAGACGGACATTACAAAACAATGGGTGCAAGGCGCCGCAGACGACGTTGCCGAACAATAAATACCGCGACAGGGTCAAACTAAAACACGCGAGGGTACGCGAGAGAGCGATGCCAGTATACTCCACAATTGTCGGATAACAGGACGACTCGAGGGTTGCACATGACACATGGCAGAAAAAAAGTTCGCAGCGCATGCTGTTCATGTACAACAAGATCCAAAATATGAGCCTTTTGCGACCATGTATGACGTGCGCAATGCATCTATTGATGCGGACTGGATGAGCGTCTGGCAGAACCGCCGCACGGCGCTCTTTTGCAGAATGATCCAGGAAGTCATTGTACGACGGATAGTTGTACTGCTCTGACATTGTCAAGAAGATACCAAGAAATGCGAGTCGGGGCCCTGTACAGACGGCCCAAGGGACAGCAAAGAGTCGTCATGCTCATCACAAGTCGCTGCACATGCAGCCTGCGTATGCTCAGCTCTTGCAGGACGGGACGCATGAGAGCGCGCTCTGCGAAAAATTAAGAAGAGTGTGCCGGTGGACAGGAGGGAAGGGATGCCAAAAGGAATGGGAGGTGGAAGGAGTGCTGAGACTGTGCTAAGGCTCACGGCAAAAGGATACGTAGGTATTCGATAACACAGTTTTTTCAGGATAACTAATTTACAAGAAATTCTCCGCTGCTTAATTATGATCTCCGCTCTAAAATGTGAAAGTATATAAGGAGCCTTGGATCTTGCTGTTTGTCATCTGAATAATGCAGACGGACGACGACACATCTGATGACTCCTATCATACGGAATCCGAGTCTGCCACTTCTACATCACAGCAGGTATCACGGAAGAAATCAACATCTGGTGCCTTGTCATTGATCGCGACCACAAGCCTACCTTCGGAGAACCTTCCCTGTGGTTGTAGATCAAAGTACCACGATCCACGAACTAAAGATGAGCATCGTGCCAAGGAATCCCAGGTTTTTCAGTATTCTCCCCAGCGATATTGGAATTTGGCGGTGCAAAGGGCTATCTGCCAAGTACCCCTTAAACCGAATGAAAAAGCTACTCAGCGACTTCAAGTTTTCTGACGACGAGCCTGAGGACAGTGACGTCCAGCAACTTGGCGTGGGCCAGAAGGTAATGAACTTACCCTCAACGACGACGAGATACTGCTCTGCTGCTACTACCCTGAAACGGTGCGCGTGTTTGTTCCTCTACTCCGTGGTAATGAGATTCCTATGCCCCACATAGCTTTGTAGGGTTCATCGTTCTCGGAATTTCTCGTTGACCATTGGAGTGCCGATATTTACTGTACTTACTGTCTCCGAGGCAAGCAGGAAACACATTGTACGCGCGCCCCTGTAGCTCTGGTCTGCATACTCCTATCATTTTGTCTTGTAGTCTTAAGTGTGACCCACCTGTATGTACACATCAGCGCTTGGAACCTCGGGCTACTTACGACAACTTGGGTGAGACCCCACCGCGGCGCGTCGATGACGCTCAAACCACCCCGATGCTGCGACGCTTCCACGGGACTTTTGGTGTTCTCACACCGCCGGTCATGTGAATCCAATAGATGTAGACGTAGGAAGTACATCCCGCCATGGGACAAGGGGTACCCTCGATTGAAGTTTAGTTCTGCTCAGATATCTTTTTGTGGTGAAATTTCTACGAGCGAGCAGAAAGGACAGACACGGCTCGATGTAACCTTGAGACGACCGGCAGGAAGAAAATAGCCTCTTACGGCGCGATACATGAGACCATGGGTGAAGTTTCTCATAGCACTTCATACAAGACTGCAGGCACATAATCACAGGAAGTAAAAGGAGCAGATTACGAGGTTTTTGTTGTGATTTGATGACGCGCTTAACCACCTTTGCTTCCTCGATCAAGAACGCGCGAACGATGCTGTCCGTCACAAATACCGGGTAAACGTCAACAAAGACGGCGGGAATAAAAGGAAAAAGAATGACGTACCGTGAGCGTACACAGCCGCCGCACCGTGAACCACCATATGCCCGGCTGACGTGCTTTTTCGTCTTGGAGACCGTTGCGTACTCACGCGGGCGGAGGGCAACAACCTATCGCATTGGATCGGATGTGAGTAACGCAGGTACAAGATTACACTGGCCCAGTAAGAAAACACACCCCGCTGAGTTTGGAGCCACAGTCACCACACTTGGCGCAGTAGGGAGTTTGATGGTGGTGGTAGCGGAGGATGCCGCCAGGGGTCTTGACGATGCGTCGTCGCGAAGACGTGGTGTTGTAGGGCTGGCGCTTGCGGAGGGTGACACGTTGGGCCATTGCTGCAGGGTGGTGAGGGGTAAGATAGATTGTCTGTAGGAAGCGAAATAAAGCTGCGGAATAGCTCACCTCTTTTTGTGGTTTGTCAACGTTGACCAAAGGTCGTTCGGAGGAGTGCGGTGGTGGTGGCTTAGAACTATATAGTTTGTCGGTGTTGTCCGTTTGCCATGAAAGGCAGTTTCCAAAAAGGCGACGGCCCTTAAATGGCCATTCTCCCCTTATGGATGTATCCTCGGCCAGTCTTGTACCATTTCTCGCAACGTAAGTAGACACTCACGATCCATTTCGGTAGGGCGCGAAGTTCTCCCTGACCCATGTTATATTACTGACAAATTCATACTCTCCGCGTGAACGTGGTATGAGAGAACGTGCTGGAGTCCAACGGGCACACCAAGCATTACGTATTTAAATCCTGGCGTCAATGTCCACCACGAGAGATCTTCTCACCGAGAAGAGTGGCGGCTAACAATACCGGGATTGAACAACCCGTATATCTCCAGGTACGCCGGACTCCCAGAGGAACTGCGCATTTTGGGTGTTCAACATAATTTGGGTAGACCCATCATTAATAATCCTCAAAGAGCACAAACGTCGTCGCATCTCACACACTGTCTACTGCTCACTCATCTGTTGTCACGTGGGCGACCAGGCCTCGGATCGTGCCTGAATTGTGGCCATGTGGTCGCGGTGCTCTTTCCCTTATAAGCCCCTCCCCGGGCATTCCGACTACACTGTCTCCATTGTATACATGAGAGAGGGTGGTGCGAATCAGCCGAGTCCATTGCAAGTTCGTCGACGGTCCATCTCTCATGCCCATGTCACATTGAGATCAGGTTCTTCTGGCCGCGTGTTAAGAGGTGCGGCGATAATTCGGGGCATCTCACCGGGCGTCTTCCGAACGATATATACTGCTGAGTTTAAGTGCTTTCACAGGCCTGCTCTGGCCCGTCTGATTATAGTATGCGCGAATTCTGCCGCCTGGGGCTTGTGTAAATAGATAACGACGCGGGCCCGACTTAGGATAACACACCTCACTTCCTGCACCCGCGTGATTGCTTCGATATGCTCAACGAATGGCAACCAGATACGC